>PJEM01014373.1:0-18977 GCA_004023845.1 Helogale parvula
TGGGACGTTAGAGACCGTCGGAGAAGGGTGCAAGGAGGCTGTACCTCAGGAATGAGAGAGACAGGAGTGGCTGGAGACCCACGTGGGTAGAGCCGAGCCGAACAGGGCTGACGAACACCAGGGGAGATTAGGACATCCGGCAGCAGGTAGGGTGGTTGGACGAGAAAAGTATGTTTAATAAGCGTATTTTCAGTAAACTACGGTGCACCGTATGTAAACCATAACCTGTGCTCTCTTTAGAAAATCTAGATTCTAGAAATCCTAGATTCTGAAGTGAAATATCCATTTTTTTCTACTGCATAGAGGAGTCTGTTTTCCTTTGGAGAGTCGGTTGAGGTAGTGCCCTGTTCTGCATTGCAGGTGGGAAGGGTGTTACACAAAAGTTCTCTACGTGGTTATTGAAAGTTTTGTATATGGTTATACAGAAGTATAGTGTATGCATCTAAAATATTCCAAACATACAGAAACACACAAGCCGCAGGGAAATTTGTATCCCCTGTTGTGATTATTAAACTGCTCAGGACTAACCTAGCCACCACTAAACTTTGGTGTGTATCCTTCAATATTTTCCCGAAGCGTTTGTGGACACACACACGAATGATTATTTGGGTCCAAAAGAATTTGAAGTTGAAAACACTTTCCCTTTAAAATTGTAAAGGTATTGTTCCATTGCCTACTTCTTGGACGTGTTAAAATTAATTTTTGAATAGTTAATACACGCTTAGGGTACGAATTATAAAAGTAAATCTACTGACCATTGACACTTAGAGCTGCCTAGTTTCCTTCACTGGGAATAATCACTGTCCTTGGTTTTTTTATGCGTCTTCTGAGGAGGATTTTGCAATATCTATGTATTTACAAATACATATGCACACTATGTTGAACCATATGAGATTACCATTTTTGAGGTTAAAAAATCAGCAATTTCATAAGATTCAATATCACATGTATGGATATATGAATACAATTTTTAAAAAACTTTTTACATGTATTTATTATTGAGACAGAAAGACACAGAGCATGAGTGGGGGCGGGGCAAAGAGAGGGAGAAAGAGAGGATCCAAAGTTCAAGACTGCGCTTGAACTCACAAAACTGTGAGATCATGACCTGAGCCAAAACCAAGGGTCAGTTCAACTGACTCGGCTACCCCGCTACCCCTAGAGTTCTCTGAGGTTGTTTTGGTTTTTGAGGGAGAGAGACAGAGCACAGGCTGGGGAGGGGCAGAGAGAGAGGGAGACGCAGAATCCAAAACAGGCTCCAGGCTCTGAGCTGTCAGCACAGAACCCGAAGCGGGGCTCGAACCCATCCACTGTGAGGTCATGACCTGAGCCAAAGTGGGACTCTTTACCGACTGAGCCCCCAGGCGCCCCTAGCGGTCCTGAGTTTTAACACGGGTGTAGATCTATATACCCAGCAAGACCATCAGGAAACGGAAATATTTCAGGCATATCCGTTAATCACTACCAACAGCAGAGACAGAGTACCACCTGAAGTTACCCTAGGGTCTCCACTCAGACGTCCTCTCCTTATTGTAAGGCCTTTCCTATACCCCAGAGACCTTCTCCTTGACATTCAGTGCCACAGACTGGTTCTGCCTACATGAACTCACAGAGCATCCATGCTCTGGTCTGCGTTCTTTTACTCAGCAGCACATAAGATTCGTGTGATTACTACAGAGCCATGGATTGCACGATATTTCATTATATCATATTCATTATGTTATAGTATAGTATTAAGGAAACATTTTGATTGATAAATTCAACTTTGTTTATTGCAATGGTTTCTGGGTTTGTATTATACTTAGAAAGGCCTTTACTACTCCAAGATTATAAAACAAACCCTCCCACATTTTCTCCTTGTGCTTTAATACTTTCATTCTTTAGGTGTGAGGAATGAGTCTGACTTTTTTTTTTCTTTGGGTGCTGACTTATTGGGGGCACCTGGGTGGCTCAGTAGGTTAAGCATCCAACTTTTGATTTCAGCTCAGGTCACGATGATCTCACGGTTTGTGAGATCGAGCCTCACATCTGGCTCTGTGCTAACGGTGCAGAGCCTACTTGGGATTCTCTCTCTTCTCTCTCTGCCCCTTCCCTGAATTCTCTCTCTCTCTCTCTCTGTCTCTCTGTCTCACACACACACACACACACACACACACTCTCTATCAAAATAAATAAACTTAAAAAAAAGATACTGATGAAATACTTCTTTAATCCTCATAGGAAATTTATGGTGGCTGTAATTACATGCCTTCATTTTGCAGATACAAAAACTAAAACAGAGAAGTGAAGCAACTTTCCCCGCACAGAGTAATAAATGGCGAAACTGGATTCGGAACCCAGTCGGCTGAGTTTGGTGTCTGTGTGCTTCCTCATGAAGCTGCTCAGCCTGTCCACACAGGAGGAGCTGCCCACACAGTATCTTGAATGTGAGGTCAGGGCTCTGTTTCACTGTAACACAAACACAGCATGCAGATGTGGGCAAGCGTGGTGAATTTGTTTACTTAAGAGTCTGATTATCAAGCAGTTACTTAAGAGTAAAGAATTTGACACTTGGCACCTTTATTCCCTCAACCCTTCTCTTTGTTACCAAGAGGCCTCATTCTTCAAATGAGATTTTTTCGCAGCCTGGTGTTGGATTTTCCCTTTAAAAGACACTTCTCATGAAATTACTGCCGTCAGCTGTATGAACAGCTCTGGGACAGGTCGCGTAAACAGTCATAAAAGTGTTAAAGATTAAATTGAAGTGCTTTGAAAACTCAGCTGGGTGTGTCTCCGAGAAGAGAAGGCAGCACTAACGTAGGACAGCCGGAGCCCAGGACAAAGGCTAGGAGGCCTGAGGTCACTTTCCAGTTCTGTCACCAAGATCAGATGGCTTCGGGAGAGTAATCCTTCTGCTCTTCTTTGTGTCTGTCTGTCAAACGGGCAATGGCAATGACAATGCAACCCTTCGCTTTTCCCCAGTTCACTTCCTTTCTGCCTATAGTAGGAATTAAATTAAAAACAAAGATACCTGCCCCCAAAATGATTTGATGAAAAGAGCATAGTGGAAAAGTAGGCTAAATTCCTGGGGGAGTCCTAGTCTAAGTTCAGACAAAGATACGGAGACCTCTCTTTCCTGGGAAGTTTCCAGCTGTTCCCGGACCGTAATCTGCGTGGACCTACAATGTTCTCTGACAGACGCAAATATTAAAAAGATAACATGTTTCGAAGTGTCCTCAAAAGTATACTGCAGCAGTGTCGTGAGGAGCGCCGGTTCGGCAGACTCTGGATTTCAGCTCAGGTCTTGATCCCAGGGTCACGGATGGGATGGGGCCTCACGCTGGGTGTGGATCTTCTCCCCACCCCACCCCCCCGCGCCTCCCCTGCTTGTGCTCACTCTCCCTCAATAAATAAACGTTTAAAGCAAGCAAAGTGTAATGAAATGTTGCAATCTGCTCAGCTCCGTTTCTTGCCACAACCAGTGTGTGTGTCCATCCAGATGTATCTATACCTACGTAACTCGTGCCCCATGCAGATCCCGTATGTGACCAACGTCACGTAGTGCTCTGAAGGCACGAAATAGAACGCTTCTTGGGGCACCTAGGTGCTCGGCCGGTGAAGGGTCTGACTCCTGATTTCTGCTCAAGTCATGATCTCATGGTTCGTGCGACTGAGCGCCAGAATCCCTCTCTCGCTGTCCCTCCCACCTCAACTCTCAAAATAAATAAACTTTTAAAATATAATGAAATAAAACATTTCCTTTCTTACAACTGAGAAAATTATTTTAGTGAGCACACTTCAGTGTCCATCAGTAAATCATTTTGGAGCAGAGTTGGAGAACTCAGAGCAATCAATGTTCATGGAAGTCTGTGCCTCCACAGGAAGGGATCCAGAGGTACTGTGGGCGGTGATCTGCCATGGGCTTTAGGGCCGCAAGGTCTCTGGGTTCCAATGCTGCCTCTACCCTGTCCAGGCTGTGTTACTTTGGGTGAGATTCTTAACCTCTCCGAGCCTTAGGTTTTTTATTTTTATTTTAACTTTTTAATATTTTAAATTTATTTTGAGAGAAAGAGCAGAGGAGAGTGGGAGAGGGAGAGACTCTTACGCAGGCTCCGCGGGGCTGGAGCTTACGATCCCAGGATCATGACCTAAGATGAAACCAAGAGCTGGACACTTAACCCTAATTTTTATTTTAAAACCCTGCTCCTAATTCTTATCTTAAAATTTTCACACGGTGCAGTTCAGTGTTTGCAGTGCACGGGTTCTGGGGTCTCTGAGGAGTGCACAAAGCTGTACATCGACGGCCATGGTTTTGATAAGAGCTCTTCATTGTCCAATAGATTCGCCTGTGAGGTCCTCTCAGCGCCTTCCTTGCCCTGCTCCCACCCCTCCCGATACTCAGCCCCCAGCAAACACTGATCTGTTCTTCCCATAGTTTTGTTTGACCAGAATGTCATCTAAATGAAATCATATATATGTATGGCCTATTCTGAGTCTGACTTCTTTCACTTAGCAAAGCTTCCTTGAAATCCACTCAGGCCGTGTGGTTATCAGTAATAGGCTCTGTACGTGTCTGGGAACTATTCCATGCTGTGGCTACACCACACTTTGTTTATCCATTCGCGGCTGAGAAACATCTGGGGGTTGATCATTTGTGTCTTTCAAGGAACGTGTCCATTTTTCTACATTGTTGGATTCGTTGGTGGAAGCTTGTCTGGGATATTCCCTGTACGTCTGTAGACGTATAGTGACGTCCCTCCTTTAAGTCCTGATACTGATAACTCGTGTTTCTCTTTCTCTGAATGAATCTTACGAGGGGCTCATCAATTTTATCCATCTTTTCTAAGAGCCAAATTTTAGCTCTGTTGGCTTTTCTCAGTTGTTTCTCTGTTTGCTCTTATCTTTATTGTTTAGTGCCTTCTACTTTTGACCTTATTTTCTCTTCTTTTTTCTAACTTCTTAAGGTGAAGGCTTAGATGATTGATTTTCAAGATTTTTCTTTTCTTTCTTTTTTTTTACTGTTTATTTATTTTGAGAGCAAGAGGGAGCAGGGGCAGGGCAGAGAGAGAATCCTAAGTGGGCTTCATTCTGTCAGTGCAGAGCTCACTGTGCAGTTCAGTCCCACAAACTGTAGGATCATGACCTGAGCCAAAATCAAGAGTCAGATGCTTACCTGACTGAGCTACCCAGGTGTTCCAACCTTTTTCTTTTCTATTATAGACATGCAATACTATAAGTCGCTTTCTAAGCACTGTTTTAGCTGACCTCACAAATTTGGTTATGTTCTATTTTGATCTTCATTCATGTGAAACATTTTCAGATTTCCCTTCTACTTTGTTCTTTGACCCATCACTTATTTGGAAGTCAGCTGCCTAACTTCAAAATATTTCGCAGATTTTCTAGATTTCCATTTGTTTTTGTTTTCTAATTTAGTTCCTCTGTGGTCAGAGAATATGCTATGTGATAGTAATCCTTTGCAATTCATTGAGACTCGTATTGTGAATTGGCATATGGTCTGTCTTGGTGTACATTCCATTCCAAAAAGAACATGTTCTCAGCAGGCGTTGGTTGTCGTTTTCCAAAAAGATCAATTAGGCAAAGTTAGCTGACCCAAATCCTCTATATCCTTACCTACTTTTTGTCCACTTGTTTTATCAAGGACTAAGAGAGGTATCTTAAAATCTCCAACTATAAATGGAGATTTAAAAATTTGTCCCTTCAGGGGTGCCTGGGTGGCTCATTTGGTTAAGCAAACAACTCTTGGTTTCAGCTTAGGTCATGATCTCATGGTTCGTGAGTTTGAGCCCTGCATTGGGCTCTTTGCTGTCAGCACAGAGCCGGCTTCAGATGCTCTGTATCACTTTCTCTGCCCCTCCCCAATTTGGTGCTCACTCTCTCTCTCTCTCAATCTCTCAAAAAAAAAATTAAAAAAATTTGTCCTTTCATTCCAGTTAGTTTTTGCTTCATTTTTAAATGTTTATTTATTTATTTAGAGAGCATGTGTGCGAGCAGGGGAGGGGCAGAGAGAGAGGGAGAGAGAAAATTATAACTAGGTTTCATTCAGTCAGTGCAGAGCCCTCTGTGGGACTTGATCTCACGAATCCATGAGATCATGACCTGAGCCAAAACCAAGAGTCAGACACTTATCCAACTGAGCCACACAGATGCCCCTGCTACATAATATGTTATTATGTAGACACACAGTAAGGATTATGTCTTCTTGATGAGTTGACCTTTTTGTTATTTTGAAATGCTCCTTTTTTTGGTATTGCTCCTTGTCTTGAAATCTACTTTATGTGATATTAATGTAGTCATAGCAGTTTTCCTACGATTCAGGTTTGCAAGTATCCCGGACTCTCTAGTGCCTTGTTCAGATGTGCTGTCAAACTGAGGCATTTATTTCCCCAGTAGCTAGTAGTATGGTTGCAGGTGGCTCACGCCTTCTGTACTGTCCTTCTCTTCCCCATCTAACAAGGTCTAACAAATCTCTTGTAAGTAAATTTCAGAGTCTGTTACAAAGGGAACTTGATACATAGTATATTCTTTTCCATGTTTTTATTATGAAATGCGTACCTGTGTCTTTATTTTGAAATTGCATCTGTTAAGAACAGCAGAGTGTTGGAGCTTGCTTTTCTATTCATCATGGCCATCTCTGCCTTTTCATCAAAGTAATGAATTTAATGTAATTTTGATATGATTGGGTTTAAGTCTATCATCTTGCCCCTTATTTGATATTTGTCACATTAGTTCTTTGTTTCCTTTTCTTTTCATTACTTCCTTTTTTAAAAAAAAATTAATATTTATTTTTTGAAAGAGAGAGAGACAGAGCATGAGTGGGGGGCGGGGAGCAGAGAGAGTGGGAGACACAGAATCTGAAGCAGGCTCCAGGCTCCCAACTGTCAACGCAGTTCAAACTTATGAGCTATGAGATCATGACCTGAGCCAAAGTCAAATGCTTAACTGACAGAGCCACCCAGGCACCCCTGTTTCCTTCTTTTTGATTACCTGAGTTTTTAGGATTGCATTTTAGGTGGTGACTGGCTGGCTCAGTGAGAAGAGTGTGTGACTCTTGATCTCAGGGTCCTGAGTTTGAATCCCATTTTGGGTGTGGACATTGCTTAAATAAATTTCAAAAAAAACTTTAAAATATTGCAATTTGTATCTTCTATAGGAGTTTAATTTAAAGCATCTGTTTTATTGTTTCTTTTTTTAGTGTTTGTTCTAGGCATTACAATATGCATCCTTAATTTATCACAGTCTAACTCGAATTAATATTATACTACTTCAAGGGTGTTATACACCTGACTGGGGGGCTCAGTTGGGACTTCAGCATAGGTTATGATCACACAGTTTGTGGGTTCAAGCCCCATGTTGGGCTCTGTGCTGACAGCTCAGAGCCTGGAACCTGCTTCGGATTCTGTGTCTCCCTCTCTCTATGCCCGTCTTCCACTCTTTTTCTTTCTCTCTCTCTCAAAAATAAACAAACATTAAAATTTTTAAAAATGTTTTACTACTTCACATAAAAATGTAAGAAACTTAGGAGAATATACTTCCATTTAACTACATTATATCCTTTGTACTATTATTGTCATAGATTTTACTTCTTTGTATATTGAAAACCCCACAATATAGAGTCATTATTTTTGTTTTAAACAGTCAATTTGACTTTAAAGAAATTAAGAAAGGAAAAAAATAGTCTTTCCTATTTTTCTACATATTTTTATTGTTTTGGGAGCTCTTCCCTCTTGTATATCCATCTGGTATCATTTCTTGAGCACTTCTTATAGAACGAGTTTGCTGGTAAAGAATTTTCTCAGCTTTCCTTTTTCTGAAAATGTTTCTATTTTGCTTTCATTATAGTGAATACTTCTCTGCATTTTTTGGTTTGTTTCAGCATTTTAAATATGCTGTTTTATGCAGTCATTATTTTTTGTTTTTCTGAATATAACATGTCTTTTTTTTCCCTCTCTCTCTCTCTCTGATTGCTTTTTAAGGTCTTCCATGCTGTTGGGAAGAATAAAGTAGCCTACTTTCAGTACTCACGGGAGACTTTGAGAAGGACAGGTGTGGAGTGCCACGGTCTGCCATGGAACCCGACCACTGGGAACCCAGTCTCCTTCCCATGCGGCGTCAGTCTAGCCTGGACAGCTCAGAGTACGATCAATGTAAAATTGAGAAATACTGAGTTTCCCAGACTGCCTGGACGGAGAAGGAGCAGGGGCCAACTCCTGTGGGTAAAGGTAAGTTTTCCTAAGGGCTGGCGGAGATCTGCACTGTAGAAGCTAGAAGAGAAGGCCCCTGGAGCCGGATGCGTACGTATAGAGACAAGGGAATAAGACGAAGGTCTGGGAATGGATAATTTAAAGTTGCATCCTAGGGGTGCCTGGGGGGTTCAGTCGGTTGAGCAGCGACTTTGGCTCTGGTCATGATCTCACGGTTCAGTTTCTGGGTTTGAACCCCACATTGGGCCTTGTGCTGACAGCTCAGAGCCTGGAGCCTGCTTCAGATTCTGTGTCTCCCTCTCTCTCGGCCCCTTCCCTGCTTGTGCTCTGTCTGTCTGTCTCTCTCTCAAAATAAATAAACATTTAAAAATTTTAATTTTAAGTCATATCCTATTATATTATATACATGATATATATGTAATATATGATATATATTACATCATATTAACTTTTTTTTAACTTTTCTTTTCTTCTTCCTTTTTTTTTTTTAAAGCAATCTCCACACCCAACATGGGGCTGGAACTCACGACGCTGAGATCAGAGTCACGTACTCTTCCAACGGAGGCAGCCAGGCACTGCGCCCCAAGGATATAACTTTTGAAGAGTTTTTTCCTTCAATTGTGGGAAAAGTTGTGTTTCGCATACCATTTTTTTGAATATAGTTGACAGACAATGTTACATTAGCCCTAGGGGTACCACTTAGTGATCTGACAAATTTATACATTTCGGTAGGTTCACCGCTGGTGACCATCCGTTTTACTACATTTTTATTACAGCACAGACGGGGTTCCTCATGCTGTGCCATTTGCTCCCGTGACTTATTCATCCCATAACTGGAAACCCGTATCTCCCATTTCCCTTGTTTATTTTGCCCGACTCCCTGACTTAGCAAATACTTTTAATTTTTTCCTTTAATATGGCGGAATTCCTTTAGCGTTTTCCAGTCTGCTAATAAATTTGATGAGTCTGCATGTCTGGAGCTGGGCTGTAATAGAAGGAAATGAGAGTTGGGTCCATTAGGATATTTGGAATCTCCCCCAAACGCAGCTTGCTTTTCTACTCTGCCGATTCCCATCCTGCAAAGTTCCTTAGAGGTATGGCATCAAGGTGCGCAGGGAGCCTGCAGTCCTGATTTCCAGACTGAGAACAAGAACCAATGAAGAGCTGGTTCCACCATCCCCAGGTGGAATGGGATTTAGTAGAGAGACTTAAGGAAGAACACATACCTTGGAAGATCAAGGAATACTCCAGGTCCCCAAATTTACTGATAGGGAGTTGTCCCTTAAGGGAAAAGGAAAAACTAATATCTGGGTTCCATGAATTTTATAATACAATCTGAAAAATCTATAATAATGCATATAATTGTGACTGAATTTAACTTTGCTTATAATTAAACAGAAATCAAAAATAAAATACCGGGGGTGCCTGGGTGGCTCAGTCGGTTAAGCGTCTGACTTCAGCTCAGGTCATGATCTCACGGTTTGTGGGTTCAAGCCCCGCGTCTGGCTCTGCACTGACAGCTCAGAGCCTGGAGCCTGTTTCGGATTCTGTGTCTCTGCCCCTCTCTGGCCCACACTCTGTCTCTCTCTCTCTCAAAAATAAATAAAACATTTAAAAAAAATAAAATACCATTTGTCCTCTTTTTATTGTCAAAACATTAAAAAAATATGTTGGTAGAAACATAAATTGGTATTGATTTGGAGATCAAGTTGGCATTAGCCATACATAATGAATGGATACTTCAATTACATTTCTAGAAATACACTGTTTTCCTCAGAAACATACACACAAGCACACAAATATATTGATAAAATTGTTCACTTTAGTATTGTTTTTTAATATCAAAGACTGGAGAGAAGCAAAATATCCATTAATATGTGGGCACCAATACATTAATCATAAATTATACTTTCTCCTTAGTATAAAACACTATATAGACATTAAAGAGACTGAAATGCAGGTGCTGATTAGAAGTGTTCGTGGCACATTGAGAAAAGCAAGCTATAGAATATGTGTGATCCATTCTTTAAGACAATTAAAACTACAAACATATACAAATAATTACATGTACCCATAAAGACATGTTTTCATAAATACAGAAACAAAATGGGAAGAATACAGACTAAATTATGAATAGGAGTTATTTGGGGGGATACGATTGTACAAGTTGACTCTCGAACAATGCAGAGATCAGGGGTGCCCACTTAACGCATAGCAGAAAAATCTGTCTGGAACTTTCGTCTCTTCCAGAACTTAGGCACTTATGACAAAAGCCTTATGATAATGACAAATACTGTTGACTAAAAGCCTTATCAGTAACACAATTAACACATATTTTGTATGTTATATACTGCATTCTTACAATCAGGCAAGCTAGAGAAAAGAAAATGTTATTAAAGAAATTGTAAGGCAGATACATTTGCACTGCTATATTGCATTTACTGAAAAAATCATGTATAACTTCAACTGTGAAGTTCAAATCTATGTCATTCAAGGGCCAACTGTACTTTTGCTTTTGTTACAGTGAGTATATATTACTTTTGTACTAAAAGAGAAAAATACAGTGTGGCACATATATGAACAGCATGTAAGACTGAGCTGTACATCGGGTAGGATGATGAAGTCCACTGATGTGTGTGTGGGTCAGGGGTTTATTGGTCGTGCTCAGAAATAAGGGATGATGACATGTGGGCAGCATTATCAAGGATAGACAAGAAAGATGGAAAAGAAAGGTACAAAGCCATGGAGGAAATAAGTATACTGAATTCATTAAGATTTTCAAAAACTGGTATGTATGGCTTGGGGACTGAAGAAAGGCAAGGAAGTATACAGAAGCTGGATGAGGGGTCGCCTGGGTGGCTCAGTTGGTTAAGTGTCCCACTCTCGATTTTGGCTCAGTCATGATCTCATGGTCTGTGGGTTCAAGCCCCTGGTCGAGTTCTGTGCTGACAGCTCGGAGCCTGCTTAGGAGTCTCTCTGCCCCTCCCCCTTGAAAAAAATAAACACTTCCTTTTTTAAAAAGCTGGATGTGCAAGAGAACCGCAAGTGAATTAGCGATTCCTAGAGGTCTTAAGTGTGAAGTGTGGAGAGCGTGCAGCAAGAGGGCAGGCGGGAGCCAGGCTTCGAGGGCTTCTGTGCCGCCCGGGAATCTGACCGGCATCCTGCAGGACAAAGACCCCGCTGACGGGGTTCCGGCAGGAGAGAACATCAGCTCCGTTGAAGACAATTGGAGAGAACCCACTCTGGAAACTGGGAGATCATTTAAGTGGGGGAATGCAATGAAAATCCAAACTAACCAGTGGCAGAGTGAATAGGAAGGAGAGTGGGTTTGAGACGGGTTTCAGAGTAAAAGACACAGGGCTCCAGGATTCTTCAGATGTGGACGAAGCATGAGAGTCATGTCTTGACTCACTTCCATGGTTTTCACTTGGGTAACAGGGCAGAGGGGGATGACCCCCGCCAACGCATAAAATACAGCTGGCAAACCAAGCTTGTGAAGAGGAGAAAATGCAAGAGGGCTCCACGAAACACAGAAAGGGGCAAATCTGACGGTGACGGTGACGGGGGGTGGGGGGTCGTCGTGGCAGATGACGTCAGTTTCATACACGCTGGATGGAGGTGCCTACCCACCATTAAGATAAGTTGTCCAGTAGGTGCTGGATGTATTAAGACTGTATAATTCCGGAGAAATTTCGTGTCAGCCCTGTACTAGGCACAAGCTGAGTTGTATGACAGTCATGGTTTTTGCCCTCCGGAAAGCGACAGCCTAATGAAGATGCATAATCTGGGGCTCAGGAGAGAGGTGTGGATGAGAACTCTCAACATATAGGAGAGTGTTAGAAGTAGACAGAATGAAACTCCCAGAACTTTTAAGTATCACTTACTATGCACATCAAGCTTCACAACATTCCCATGAAATATTATTAAAATGTTACAGATGAGGTAAACGACGGGCAGGAAGGTGAGACTCAGAGGTCACAATCTGGCGTGTGGGGTGGATTTTATCCTAGGAGCTGTTTCGCTGCAGTGATTTACAACTGTCTCCAGATGGGCTTGCACTATGTAGTTTGTTACTTTCCCTCCTTCTGCATTGTCTTGTACCACCTGTGTGTCACTCACGACCTTTCTGTTCCCTTCAGGCCAAAGGTCGCAGTGACACAACTTTCCTGGTAAACACGCAGGAGTTCACCGTGAGATGAGAGGACTTGGCCCAGCTGTCAGTGCAGGGTTCAGACTAGACCCTGCTCTGGCTCTGCTACAATTAGGGATCATGCTGTGGAGTCTCACAAAAGAACTTGTTAGTAAATAAAATGTGCTGAAATGTGAAGATCAGCCTATACTCCCCCAGGTTCTGATACACAAGGCACCGTGAAGTAATCTACAGCACGCGGAGGAAGCTGCAGAGATGGATCTGAGGGTTCACGGACGATCCAAGTTCGGGGTACTGCAAGAATTAGGCACATAAACATTAAACTCCCTTAGGATGACTGCAGATTGGACCCTTTACAAATCTGTGTATCCAACCGGCTGTGAATTCTTTTTAACACCCCTCCCCAAGATCGTGGCACTTAGAATGATAAAGATTTTTGAATGAATACGTGAAAATATACAATTGCGTCTAAATAATAAAAGTTAGGGCAGATGTCTAGACGATGGAGATTTTCCAATATCGGCCTGAAACGCTTGGACCCTGGGAGTCTCGTGTCAGGGGCTTCCTGACCCCGGGGAGAGTCCAGGGAAGGGAAGAGGGCCCCTCGGTGGAGCAGGCCCTGAAGATGCGGACTTGTAAGCACAAACACTGAACAAAAGTGCACGATCCTTCAGAGTGCAAGGCCCCTAGAGGGGCCCCTCTTCCCACCCCGGACGCTCCCCACGCCCTCTGCGCTGGGCCTGCCCGCCCTCCCCGCGGCACCCTGCAGGGCCGAAGCCCGGTGCGTCCAGGTCTTCGCTGCCGGCAAGGAACTTTGGCCCCGCCGGACTTGGCGCCCCGCATCCAGCGGCCGCGCTCGGGCGCGACACCGCGAGCACGCATGCGCGGGCGCGACTCCGCGCTGGGCCCCTCCGGCGCTCCGTAGACTTCCGTCGGCGAGCTCCACGTCGGCCGCGCAAGCGTCCTTGGCACCCGGTTCACCTGCTGCCGTTGTCGTCGCCGCCGCCGCCGCCGGGGCTGGATGGGGGGCGTAGGCCAGCCAGTGGCAGCCAGAAGGAAGAGACGCGGCGGCGGCGACGCCGACACCCGCGGGACAAGCGTCCCGACCCGCCTGCGAGCCCCGGGAGGTGGCGGCGAGGCCCGGCCCCCGCGGCCCCTGGCGTAGCGAGGCCGGCGTCCCCGCCGCGGCCGGGTCTCCCAGGCACCTGCCCCTCGGGTCTCAAGCCCGGGACACCGCGCTGCGCCATGTTCCGGAAACTGAAGCAGAAGATCAGCGAGGAGCAGCAGCAGCTCCAGCAGGCTCTGGCCTCGACGCAGGTGCGGTGGCGCCGCTCCGTCCCCGGCGGCCCCCGTCCCGGCTCCGGGCCCGGAGGCGGGAGCGCTCTTCCGCGACCCTTGACCTCTAACTTGAGGATTTACCCCAAACTCCGGGCTGGGAACGGGCCCAGGGCGGCCCGGGTCCGCAGTGTCGGGGACCCGGTCCCCCGTCCTCACACTCCGTTCCGGAGGTGGGTGCGCGGCCGGGTCCTCCGGGACGCCTGACCTCTAGGTTTCCCCAGCGCAGCTACGCTCGCCTGGAATAGGTGAGAGGGGCTCCGACCTTGCAGGACGTTTGGCCCGTATCGGAGGTTCCCCCGCCCGGCCGAGACCCCAACTCAGGAGTGAGAGCGGGATGGGAAAGCTTGGGTCCCTTGTCCTGTCTGACTTCTTGGCGGAAGTTTCCTGTCCCGTCACCGACCGGAGGTGGAGTATGTGTGCAGGGCCCGGATCCCGCGGGATCCTGACCTGTTAGGCGAGGGTCAGGCCGGCCGGTGGTCCGGGGCCGAGGGCCGAGCCGCTCCGGGCCGGCCTGCGCGCAGGAGCGTCGGACCCGAAAGAGGAGGCGACGTGGCCGGCGTCCAGTGCCCGAGGCCGTCACGAGTTAGTCACTTGGCGTAACTTGGCTTGTGCCTGTCCCCAGCCGGTCTTCTGCTACTCTGAGAGTCTGGTTCCGTCCGCTTTTCCTGAATGCTGTTGCTTCAGGAAATGACAGTTTCTAGGAAAAAGGGGGCGTGTTAGCAAGGTTAATTTAAAGAAACCGTCTCCTAGACACCGGTGACAAAGTGTGTTGTCGTGCTCGCCGCAGTTGGTCCCTTGAGCAAAGATGAGGGCTTCTGCTAAGTTCTTCCCAGCTTTTGTCCGTCTCAACGGACTGATCAGTTCTCTCAATTTTAGAGTTTCTCTAAGAAAGGCTGAGTTTTGATTAATTTGGAGACATTTAAAGATACATTTTAGAAATATAGCATTTATCTTACACAGCTTTCTAAACAACTGTTAAGCAACTGATTAACAGCTACCAAATTAATTATTGCATTGAGTCGGTTCTGGAACTGTACGTTGAAGTTGTTGTCTTAAAAGCTAAAGCTCGTGTAGAGTAAAACTGAAATACATGGGAACATCACCCTGAAGCCTTGTTCATTCTCTTCAATAAAATGTAGTTAATAAAATCTAAATACTGAATATCTTACTTTTCATACCATTAACTGTGAGCTCGTGTAACTGTAAAAAACACCGTTATTAACAAACAAAATACTTAAAAAGTGGGGGGGAAATGAGGAATGTGGGGAAATACCATATTAGTGAATGTAAAGCACTTACATTTGGGAATGTTTAAAAATACAATTGATCCAAGATTCCATCTCTAGAAATTTATCCTGAGAAAGTTTAGGATGCATTAAAGATTGGACCTCGTGGATTTTTATTGGAGTGCTGTTTTAATAAATAAAAACTAGCCAAAAATTAAAACGTAGTTAATAGATCGTATTCAGTAGTCGGCTATCATGCATTCTTAACAAAACCGACATTTATTGGGTTCTGACTACGTGAGAGGCATTTTGCTTTGCGTTTTAGGTGGATTCTTTTATTTAATTCTTATATAAACCAAGAGGTAGACACTCTTCTAGATGAAGGAGTGAGGCTCAAAGAGATTAACTTGCCTGATGTCACACAGCTATTGTTAGAGCTACGGAAAAGGAGGCGTTAACTCGAACGGGGTTTGTGTGAAAGGGCAGAGTGAGAAGCGGCATGTGAAGTGTGAGCCCAGGATTGCAGGGGAAGTATGTAAATAAAGTATGTTTATATACAGGCAGTGACGATAGTTTAAGAAGGAAGTGCTTGTGAGCTATTACTATTATTTTAGAGAGGGAGCGAGAGCAGGAGGGGCAGGGCAGAGGGAGCAAGAGAACCTTAGGCAGGCGCCACGCGGGCTCCATCCCACAGCCCTGGCATCATGGCCTGAGCAGAAACTGACTCAACTGACTGAGCCACCTACGTGCACCAGATCAGTTTTCTTATTCATAACGTTTAGTTTTTCTTCATCAGAATGGATTGTTTCTGTGCATTACCTGAGAGAGGTGGTATTTAGAATAGTAAAAAAGTTAGGAGCAAGCTCACATAGTCCGTGAGCTTGTACATCTGGATAAATAAAATCACTTTGTGTATAAAAGATTTTTATAAATCCTCTTTGATAATATGTATATTTTTCGAGAACATAAAGAGTTACTTTATAAGCGATCATCTACTGGTAGAAACTTGATTCTGCTCTGGTCTCAGATCAGAGGAGCCATGCCCTCAAGAGTTTAACAGGGTGTGAAAGGCATTTTTCCCTTTTACCTGCTCAGGAAGGTTTGCTGTTGGCTCTTGGTCTACTTTTTGTAATTTTGTAACCTCCCGTGCTGTCTGCCTCCTCTTTCTTCACTCTGCTTTTGAAGTGTTGCGATCTTTGAATCAAGACACGTAAGCTAAAATTTTGTGTGAAATAAGGGCGAGTACCTGAGGGCTTCATTAGTGTATCAACGCAAACTTTGAGACATTTGTTTTGAGGTTTTTGAAGGCCCTTGTGTGCATACTTCCTGGTCCTTTTCATGGGTGAGGTGGCCTGATAGGTAGGTTTCTAGTAGATGAGTTGTTAGGCATAGATAATTCTGGGATAAATGAACCATTTTCATTACAGTATTTGTAAAATTTTCCAGCAATAATGACAGTGATATAGTACGGTGTCCCTTAAGAGTTTGAAAGCATTTAATAAAAACAAGGTAACCTTCTAATATTCCCCAGTCACTTCTCTTTGGTTGGTACCTAGAAATTTGCATCCATCCTTGCAGATATTACTTTAAGTAATTATTAATCAACTCTGATGATGACTTGAGCTTAACTAATCACCAATTAAAAATGAAGTTAAAACATTTTATGTTATTTTTTATTATTTTAACTTTTGTTAAGTAGGCTCCAACACAGGGCTTGAATTCATGACCCTGATATCAAGACCTGAGCTGAAATCAAGAGTTGGACACTCACCTGGCTGACCCACCCAGGCGCCCCTAAGTTCTGTGTCTTGATTTATCTGATTTTTCTGGGTCACTTGTTATATTCTTATTGATCATCTTTTGTTTTGCCTTTTTTTGGGGTAGTTGTTGTTTGCTTTTTTTGTCTTGTGATTGTTGTTTGTTCATTTTTACTTATGAAGTCCTAGAGGGTGATTTATTTTGTAGATGACGTGGGTTTTCTCTGCTCTGACGTGCTTCTCTCCTGTGTGGAGAGAGGTTCTGCCTAAACCAAGAGGGTCTACCGGCTTGAAAGGTGACTGTATAATTTATCATGCTCACGTTCTTGGTAGTGGACGGGAACACCACTAAATACGTTCGGATTGGAGGAGGCTGACCTCAAGTCCCCGTATGCCACACAAACTCTTAATTAATCCCTGAGAGGAACAGTGAGGACAGTAATTTCCCGTTCTAGTCCTTTAAACTCGTGATCTCTTTTCCTAGTGGAGGAATTTGCTGCTGACTCTTCATCAGCCTTCTGTGCAGATTTGGAGTTTGCCCTGATTTCGCAACTAATTTGAATCCTTTTGCCTTTGAGTCGTCAGAATTTTGTTATGATGTTTTCACCGTTGATGTTCTCTGTCTTGTTTTTGAGTTTTGATTAATTTGTTTTTCTACTTTTTTTTTTAACCTTTGTTTCAATAGGTTTTGGGGAGGGAGAGGAGGTAAACAGTAGTATTCAGTCTGCATTCTTATGCTAGAAACCTAATCACCATGAGGTACTTAAACATAAATTCATCTTCTGAAATATTAAAAATTTTTTAATCTTTATTTATTTTTGATAAAGAGAGATAGAGCATGAGTGGGGGAGGGGCAGAGAGAGAGGGAGACGTAGAAACCAAAGCAGGCTCCAGGCTCTGAGCTGTCAGCACAGAGCCTGATGCGGAACTCAGAACCCACGAACTGTGAGATCATGACCTAAGCCCAAGTCTGGCGCTTACCCGACTGAGCCCCCCAGGCGCCCCTGAAATGCTTCATTTTAAATTATAAATTCTCAACAAGGACAGATTCCTTAGATTGTAAAGATACTATCTGATTTTTCTTATTTATTTTATAGAATCGCTTGGTTAAGTTAGCACGCATCGTGTGACTGGCCTTGAGATGTGCGCTAGCAGCAGCTGGTCCCTGGAGCCGTGGAGCCGGCAGTCCCCTGTTGCCCGCTGTCAGCTCCTGGTCAGGCTGAAGATGAGACACAGGGCGCCTCCTAGTCAGGCTTTTACGTTTTACTGGGCGTCTTGTATTGAACATGTTTCTCGTGATATTTAATTTAAAATTTAAAACAAACGTTGGCTTTTATTTTTATTAAAGTCATAGAGTACATGGTATTAAAAGGCTAAAACGGTGCTAAAACACTGCCAGAACAGTGTTAGGCAAAACACCACTGTCTGCTCCGGCCCGCCAGGCCTGTTCTCCGTGTTCTTAATGTTTTGTTTGCCCAGATACTTCACTTCGTATCTCTAATAACAAGATCTTGTTGCTTTGCTGGTTTGTCGATTTGTACATTATAAACCGTACTTGCTGGTTTCCTGCCAATGTAGATGATTCTGGGAGCATCGATCCGTTGTTTTCTGTTTGCAGCGTTGCTCTTGAGAAGTCCGTTGTCATTCTGCTGTGTCCTTCTTCCTGGAGACTTTAGGATCTTCCCTTTATATCTTGATTCAAGTTTCATGGTAAATATGCCTTTGCACGGATTTCTGTATGCGTCGGTGTGGACACTCCGTGGGCACTGCACGGTGACTCCTGTCCGCTGACGTGCTTGGAAACCCTTAGGTATAATTTCTTTGATAATTCCCTCCCCTTTGTTCTTTCTCTTTTCTCCTGAGCTGCAGTTTGGGGTAGTTTTTCTGCCTTAGGATAGATTTTTTCTCTTTTTTTCTTTTACCCTTTGGTTCCTATTTTTGGTGGTGGTGGTGTGGGTGTGCACACACGAGTATTTGGTTGTTTTTGTTTTTGCTCTACTTTTGAGAGATTTCTTCAACTTCTCAAACTTTTCAATTGAATTTTTAATTAATTTTGGCTCTCTTAAAATTTCTAAGGGCTGTTTCTTACTGTCTTTTGCTTTTTCATAGCATTGTTCTTGTTATACAGATGTAATATTTTTAATCACTCTGAGGATAATGGTGATTTGTTTTGTTTTGAAGTTTTCTTTTAATCTTTATTGTTTTGTTCTAGTTTGGTTTTTTTTTTTTTGGCTCACTTTTTTGCTTTGGAAACTTTATTGAGTGCTCTGGGCTATCCATTCATATTTAAAGGCGAGGCACTAAA
>PJEM01014373.1:19077-35674 GCA_004023845.1 Helogale parvula
CCCCCCTCCCCCTCCCCCTTCAGTCCATGGTTCGTCTCCAGTATTCAGTAGTCTCCCTTGATCTGTGTCCCTCACTCTCCCCAGCTCTCTTTCCCCCTTCCTCTCCCCATGGTCCCCTGCCAGGTCTCTCCTGTTAGACCTATGAGTGCAAACATATGGTATCTATCCTTCTACGCCTGACTTATTTCACTTAGCGTGACACCATCAAGGTCTAATGGAGTACTATATGGCAGTGAGGAAGAATGAAATATGGCCGCTTGTAGGAAAGTGGATGGACCTTGACGGAGTTCTTTTTAAGGAGATCATTTGGTTTCTCCAGAGAAGCCTGGTGCATTTGGAGATTTGGAGAAAGGGGGAGGGGCTACAAGCCGAGCTGCCCTTTTGGGAAGCTGGGCTCCTTCACTGTGGGCAGTATGACGTAATGCCTCAGACTCCTGGTGTGCTTGTCTTGGTCCCTGCCTCCTCTGCTTGGGCTCACCCAGTTTGGAGCCTCATTGGCCCTTCAGGTTCCTCAGAGGCTCTCTGAGCTGGGACGGGGCTGGGGTCTTGCAGCCAACTCCCTGTTTTGATCTTATCTCTTCACTTTTGCATCTTGCGTTATATTTTTTGCTTTTCATGGTTCTGAGGGTGAAGATAGGCTTGCCTCTCCTCACTGTTCCCATCTGTAGGTCCTTGGGGTTGTAGTGTCTTCGTCTGTGTTAAATACTTTACTGTTCCTTCTTCATACCAGTCTTCTGAAAATCGGTTGAAATTTCTTAACTCTTTGGGGGGCAAGTGGGAGCATATAGTCCATCTGCCATGTTTGACGGGAAGTTTTCTTAAATTACTTTGGGTGAGTGGATTGCACTGTATTCAAAGGCTTGTTTTGAGAGGTAAGCACTTATAACGTGAGCAGCAGTATTCGTTTCCGGCACTATTTTAGATGTCAGGGTACAGAAGGTGCTTTATTAAGGACAGGTGAAAGCCCTAAGAATTTTGGCGGCTAGAATACCTAAAGGTTCATGTGAAGAATTAACTTCAAAGTTACTTTGGCCATTCCTGTTAAGCTGGAATGTCGAGTAGATTTGGAAGAGACTGGGGCGCCTGGGTGGCTCAGTCGATTAAGTGTCTGACTTCGGGTCAGGTCATGATCTCACAGTTGGTGGGTTCGAGCCCCGCTTCGGGCTCTGTGCTGAATGCTTGCTCAGAGCCTGGCGCCTGCTTCGGATTCTGTGTCTCCCTCTCTCTGCCCCTCCCCACTCATGCTCTGTTCTCTCTGTCTCTCAAAAATAAGTAAATGTAAAAAAAATAAAGATTAGGAAGAGACTTTCAGCAGGGCTGTGATAAGGATTCTGCTCTTGTGTCCTTGCCGTGGGCGTGGGAAGGAAAAATGAAGCCAGATTTTGTTATGCTTATGTAAGAATAACATCTCATCTCCTTGAGGCATAACGTCAAAAGCAGCCAAGATGTTAATGTCACCAGTTTCATACTGCATAGCTAACCTAAGTTGTTTATAAGGAAACTTTAAAAAGTTCATTTAAATCTTCTTCATTCTGTTCTTTTTTAATGTTTATTTTCAAGAGAGAGACTAGGAGCTGGGGAAGGGTGGGGGTGGGCTGGGCAGAGGATCCGAAGCAGGCTCTGTGCTGACAGCAGAGGCCTGAGGTGGGGCTTGAACTCACAAACCGCGAGATCAAGACCTGAGCCAAAGTCAGATGCCCGTCTGACCAAGCCCCCCAGCTGCCCCTCCTCGTGCGCACTTTGTCTGGAATTGCAGTACCTGTAACTGCCCAGTTTCTAAACCAGCAGTGGGCTAAAGTGAGTAGAGGAGACTTACTGCGAGTTGCAAGAGTGACAGCTGACCTAGAAAGTGTTAAAATATGTTCAGTTTTTGTTTATCTTTAAAAGCTAGAATGTGTTAATTGATTTCAGAAAGTTGTACATTCAGAATAGATACCCCTCATTGTACCTCCCGAGCCTCTCAGGCATCGGTGAGGGTTAGCCGGTGTGACCTGTGACCCTCGGCGGGTGTCTGTATCCGGGCCTGTGCCTGTACTTATATTTACACCTATAGTTTTCTAAGTCTAACAGTCCAGCCATCTTGAAGAATTCTTCCTATGAAAACTCCCAGGTAATAGAGCCCCTAATGAGTAAACTTTGGGTCTCACGGTTTTGACAATATGTAGAACCTTTCAGGGGCGCCTGAGGGCTCAGTCAGTTGAGCATCGAGTCTTGATTTTGGCTCAGGTCACGATGTCACAGTCTGTGAGTCGAGCCCCACGTCGGGCTCTGTGCCGACAGCGTGGAACCTGCTTGGGGTTCGTCTCTTGTGCATTTGTACGTGCACGCTCGCTCTCTCTCTCTCTCTCTCTTTCATAGAATTAAAAGATATATAGAACTTTTCAGTAAAAATGAATATCCAAATTTTGTGTTTTTGTTATCTTTAGATTGGATTGTTCATCCTAGAGTTAATGCTTTTTAATTTTTATTTTTCATGACAACTAAAACACATTTCTATGTCTGATGTACTTGGGGCTGAGAGTCGGTGGCTGAGTTTGTACACACTGCTTCCAGAGGACGGCGTGGCCTGGGGAGAGCCCGTGAAGAGGGTTGTGCACTCTTTAATGAAAGAGTAGCTGAATCAGGAAATATGACATCTTTGTCATAAAAAGATTAAGGTTCTGTAAGATTTTTGTTTTTGATGTGTCTCTATGTAAAATGGGTGGGTTTTTTTTTTTCTCTTTTAAATTTATTTATTTTGAGACAGCACAAGTAGGAGAAGGGCAGAGAGAGAGGGAGAAGAAAGAGAATCCCGAGCCGGCTCCCCGCTGCCAGCACAGAGCCCAAGGTGGGGCTTGAACTCATGAAACCATGAGGTCATGACCTGAGCTGAAACCAAGAGTCAGATGCTTAACAGATTGAGCCCCCCAGGTGCCCCAAAAGGGTTTTTTTTGTTTTGTTTTGTCTCTTTACCTTGTGGTCCCAGTGAGAAATCTGAGAAACCGTGATCCAAAGAACACCAGGGAAGTGAATGAGGGAGTCAGAAGGTGTGTGTCCTAACCCAGGACCCAGACGCAGCCTGGGCGAGCCGCGGAGGCACTCCGGGCTGCTCGTTTTCTCTTCAGAGGAGAGACATTGGAGACAACAGTATCTGCGCTGCTTCCCTTTCAGATCGGTTGTGAGGCTCAAAAGAGATAAGGTATTTAAAAGCATTTGTTGGGGTGTCTGGGTGGCTCAGTTGGTAGAGCATGTGCCTCTTGATCTGAGGGTTTTGAGATCAAGCCCCACGTTGGGCAGGGAACCTACCTTAAAAAGAAGTGTTTGCAGTCATAGGGCACTTCTTTAACAGTGCCTCCTCGGTGCTCTGCTGAGCGTTGCATTTGCCTTGAAGGGGACCATGAGGTAGAGAGACAGTTACCCCCAGTATAGTGTGTACGGGGTGTTGTGGCTGCACGTAGGAAGGCGTTTCTGGAGAGCGGGTGACCTCTGGGCAGAGTCTTGATGGATAATGAAAAGTCATGGCATAGGGACAAGCCAGTCAAGGCTTACTGTTCCCAAAAGTGATGGTGTATGTTTCCTAATGTTGCAGAACAAGGCTCTGCAATCTTCGTGCCTAATGACCCGGCCGTTACTCCATGGTCTGTGGGTCAGGAGTCGGTGTGGGTGCCTGGCCGCTCCGCTGAGCGCCTCCCAGGGCGCCAACCAGGCTGCGTCCACATCTGGGCCTTAGGGTTTTCTTCCACCTTCGTGTGGCCCTAGTAGAATTTAGTCAAACGTGGTTGTAGGACTGAGGTTCTTGTTTCTTCCTCGCTGCTGAAGGGGCCACTCGGCTCCCAGAGGCTGCCTGCGGCTCCTTGTCACCTGGCCCTCCCAGGCGTTTGCTTTCTCTGCCTTTTGCCTTGTCTCTGCCCTCGCAGTCTCGTTGGAAGGGCTTTTGTGACAAGGCCAGACCATCCAGCTACTTTTTGGATCGACTCAAAGACTGCAGATCAGTAGCCTCAACACGCCTGTAGAGATCCACTTTCCTATGTAAAGTGAGATAATCGGGGGCTCGATCATCATATTTACGGGGGGGAGGCTCATTGGGGGTCATCTCGGAATTCTGGCTACCACAGCGACCGAAAGGTTTTTCTTACACTGAAATTGAGACCTGTGGTTAGTTCATGATCCATTGGTGGGCAATAAAGTTATTAATTGTGACAAGTAGCTTAGAAACCTATGTGAGCTTCTTGTGGCTATCAGAATTAATTAGACCAAGTTTAGTTTGAAGGAATCTCAGTCCATTTATATTTTGATTTTTGTTTTTAGTTTATTTATTTTCAGGGAGAGAGAGTGAGCAGGGAAGAGGCAGAGAGAGAGAGAAGAGAGAGAGAATATCCCAAGCAGGCTCCAGGGTCAGTGCAGAGACTGAAGTGGGGCTTGAACTCACTAACGGTTGAGATCATTATCTGAGCTGAGGTCAAGAGTCAGGTGCTCAACCGACTGAGCCACCCCGGTGTTCCTAAATCCATTTATATTTTGAAGTGAAGATATCCCATTAAAAGTCCAGGATCCTTCGGATAAATGCTCAAGTCCGGTTCGTGTTTTGTGCATGTTTCACATTTTACAGTCAAATGTGATGTCTGCGATCAGCACTCGTGCAGCGAGGGGAGCCCTAGCAGCCACGAGGCCAGGCCTGCCAAGTGGTACTACTTTTCTTCACCTTTGTAAATGGCAGCCTCTGATCTTGCCGGTTAATCCAGAGCCGACGAGGCTGTCAGTTACCTAGTTGGCTCACGTGAAGCCAAAGTATGAAGACGCATGGACGGTTGTAAATGCTCTCTCTCAGGCGGGGCATGCTTTTCCAGCGCCACCCAGACACCCCAACAAATGCTGTCTGCAGGAGCCGTTCCTGGCGTCGGGAGGGCCGGGAGGGCTGCCGTGGGAACCCAGGCGCCGCGCAGGAAGCTTCTCTCCGTTGCCCCGACAACGAGCCTCATGTTGGTGCGTCTGTTTGCTCACATCCCTCCCTATGACTCAGGAGTTTCACATGGCTGTGTGTGCCGGGAGCTCAGGGCCCCTGCCCCAGGTGACGGAGGGACCGGGTCAGTACGTTTTCTGAGTTCTAGTTTACGGACTTTTAAAAGAGCAGTTTAGAAGTTTAAAAAAGGTTATTAAGTTTTTTGTCATTATTTTGTGACGTTCCCCCCCAATTAAACCGTTTCCTTTTGATTTCTGCTTTTGACATAAAAATCTCTTTCCCATTCGGTGATTATAGAAGTAGACTCTCATATGTTCATTTGTATTGCGATTTTTAAAACCTGTGAGTTAAATGGGTGATGGGGATTATGGAGTGCACTTGTGATGAGCACAGGGTATTGTATGGAAGTGTTGAATCGCTACATTGTGCCCCTGAAACTACTATTACACTGTGTGTTAACTAACTGGAGTTTAAGTCAGAGCTTGAAGAGATCTTACTACAGCTTACGTGTGAAGGAAACTTCCGATTGGTGTCTCTCTCCCGCATGAATGGCCATTTGTATCTAACCATTTATGGAACATCTATCTTAATTTGCAGGGTTACACTTACTGTAGACCACATGTGTGTCTGTGTGTCTGTGTGTCTGTGTGTGCACTGTTCCTGAGGATCGCTCTGTTCCAGCCTCGCCATCGCAGTCTGCGCCTGTCAGATCAGGGTTCCGTTTGCTCATGCGTCAGTTATTTATGTAACACATAGTTGTCAAGTGCCTTTTATTCGTGTAAAGCTATGCAGACCACGAAAGGGGAGACACCGAGACTTATTTCTGTGTGCAGATGAATTCTCTGTGTAGGTGAGGGAGGATCGTAAGGTCTGGACTTTATGCTTTTAGGACTTTTTTTTAATTCACCTTAGAGTAGACCTTAACCTTCTAGTTTAAATTTTGGACCTTTCTCCTGAAGGTTTTTATCCTGGGAATTATAGGAGCGAGGCTGTCCTTTACAGAATTAAATGGGTTGGCATCTCAGGATCAAGCTGCAGTGTGCAAGGTAGACTTAAAGCAAGGCCCTTGAATGTTTGCCTGTGGGGTGCCTGGGTGGCTCCATTGGTTAAGCGTCCAACTCTTGATTTCGTTTGGCTCAGGTCATGATCCCAGGGCCACGGGATCTAGCCCCGTGTTGGCCTCTGTGCTGCGCAGGGATCCCTCCTTTGGATTCTCTCCTCATTACTCTGCCCTTCCCCCCTTGTGCACGCTCCCTCTGTCTCAAATAAATAAACAGTAAAAAAACGAAATGTTTGCCGGTGCGTTACATATTGAATATTAGAGCTGGAAATCACTTTAAAAATTAAATTGGCAACCTTATTGTTTTCAATGAACTTTTAAGTTTAGAATAATTTTGATTTATAGGATAATTGCCCAAATAGTACAGAGAGTTTCATATACTCCTCAACTGGTTTCAATTTCCCCTGATGTTATCATCTTATGTTAACTTCTCTACCTTACATGAAGACACTCGGCCTCAGAAAGTTACCACTGCTAAGACCATGGCTCTGCCTGGGGGCGGAGTCATTCCAGGGGCCAGGTGGGCGGCCTAGGTCTTCTAGTGGATTATGTTTTAGGTATTGTTTTCTGTTCTTCATATGTGTGTCTTTTTCCTTGCTTTCACGGGGTTCTTTGGGCGGAGGCTGGAGAAGGACTCCACGGTATATAGCTCATTAATCAATGAAGTCTTTCTAATTTGTGCAATAATTTTTTAATCTAGGCCTCCTCCAGTAGTTCAACGCCAACAAGAGCCGGGAGCAGGACCTCTTCATTTACGGAGCAGCTTGACGAAGGTACACCCAACAGGGAGGTGAGTTTGGAATTTCTTCCTTAATAAACCTCTTACAAGGAGCTTATTAATCTAAAATGTAGGCCGTACACTACATAATTCTGATGGGTCAGTTCTTTAATTGCCAGGTATTTTATTAGCAGTTACTCTTTTTTTGTAAATAGTAATTATGCTTTTGTAAAGTGTGTTTTCTTTGAGAATCCTAATTTGAGAGGATAATATATACTGCCTTTAATATTTGAGGTTTATAATAATTTGATAATAAATCGTTCAACATAGCAACATACAGGGAAAAGTTTTATATTTTCAAGCTGTTGATTAGAAACCGTGTAGTAATGTAACCGATTTGTGACTTGCAGCTAGCGCCGTAGTCAGAATAGACTTTTTTTCAACTTCTTTTCCTACTGTGAACTGTGACACAGATATGGAAGAGAGTAAAACAGAAAAGCACAGGTCAGTCAGTCGTTGTGCTGTGAACCCCGTGTAAGCACTGCTGAGGTTGAGAAAAGGAGCACCGCCAGCATCATGGTGCGTTTTCTTACTGTCATCCTGACCTTTCGGTATTTGTTTCCTTCCTCTTCTTTTAGTACCAGCTGTGTATGCTTTCTGTTGTAAAAAACATTTGGGCTGTTTACAGCGTCTGGTTATTATAGATTACACTGCCGTGAACATCACTGTCCCGCTCTTCTGGCACCACGTACCCGCATGTCTTCTGCTGTGTCCGCGGGAGCAGAACGCCGGGTCAGAGGGCGTCTGTAGTTCTAACACTTTAGGAGATGATGCCTGTTGGTGTTCAGAATAGCTGTAGAACTTTCCCTTTCCGCCAGGGGCTCCGGAAGTTACTGTCGCTCTCCCTCCTTGCCAGGCTTTTCAGTTTCAGCCACCCTGGTGTGTGGTGGTCTCTCACTGTAGTTTTCGTTGATGACTAATAGGATTGGGCGTTTTTCATCTGCGTATTGGCCATTCGATACTTTTTTTTTTGCGAAGTGCTTGTTGATGTAGCTTGCTCCTTTCTCTGTTGCTTTGTCTTTTGTTGATTTGGAGTTTTTATTGGATGTGGCCTGCGCGTCTCCTGCTCTGTGGCTTCCCTTTTACTCTCCTAATGGTGTCAGTTGATGAACTGAAGTTCTTAGTTTTAATGTACTCTGGCTTATTAATACTTTATGGCTAGTGCCTTTGTTTCTATTTAAAGAATTCTTTCTTACCCTGAGATTATTTTACTGTTTTACTTTTCAAAAAATTCTTTCTAATTGAAATATGTTTGACACACGATGTTGCCCCAGTTTCAGGTGTGCAACATAGTGATTTGGCAAGTCTGTGAGTCCCGCCGGGCTCTCCTGAAGCGTGGCTGCTGCCTGTCAGCACGCAGGGACATCACGGGATCCGTGGTCATAACCTCTGTGCCGGACCTGTGTCCCTGCGACTCGGTCACTCCATGGCTAGAAGCTTGTGCCTCTTGCTCTCCTTCGCTCAGGCTGCACATCGTCTCATATCCCGTTTTACTTTTCACATTTGGATCTACATTCCGTTTGGAAATGGTTGTGTCAGTTTGGTGGGAGGCCTATGCTTCCCCCCACCGCGGTAAGGCTATCCAGTCGTCCCCTTCTTTCCACATTGCTCTCCTGTGCGACCTTGTTTTCAAAAATGGAGTCTATATTGAGGGGATTTGTCTCTGTGCTCTCTATTCTGTTCCCTGGTTTGCTTTGTCTGTCTGTGATCCAATACCACACTGTCTTAATATTTTATATTAAATCTTTAATCAGTGTCTCATATTAAATCTCGCCCTCTGTAGAGCAGGTCCTTCCTGTCTTAGTCAGTTTGGGCTTCTTTGACAACATTTCATAGACTAGGGCTTAAACAACAAACATTTCTTTTTCATGGCTCCAGAGGCGGGCAATCCAAGATCAGGGTGCCAGCAGACTGGCTGTCCAGGGAGGGCTCTCTTCTAGAGGTAGCTGTGTTCTCATTAGGTCTTAGCATGGGCCCTCCTCACCACGTGTACCCAGGAGGAGAGGGGTGGTTGGGCACGGTGGGAGAGACAGCTTTCCTGTCTCTTTTTTTATAAGGGCACTAATCGATGCCATCATGAAGGCCAGCCTCTTGCCCTTAGCTAGCTGATTGCCTCCCAGAGGCTCTGCCTCCAAACATCACAGTTTGAGGGCTAGGGCTTCAACAATGAATTTTGGGGCATACACCCCAGCACCCCACCTTGTTCTTGAACGTCTTGTCACTCTTACTCCTTTCCGTATAAATTCCATATAAATTTTAGATTCAGATTTTCAAGTCTCACAAAAACAAACAACAAAATAGAACACAAACAATGACAGCAACAAAACAAACCTAGGGAGATTTGGATGGGATTGTACTGACTCTCTAGGTGAGGCTGGAGAAAGTCTCAGTATTATAAGTCAGGTGGTATGATTTTGTCTGTGCGAGTAGTACTGTGCTGAGCAGTGAGCCCGGACGTGTGTGCTGTTCTCCCGTAGGAGACAGACTGGGGAAGGGGCTGCTGCCTTACAGGGTGGGTGCAGATGTGAACATTTTGATGAAACTTACATTAAAACAAAAATTTTTAAACTCTTTATAGATGTCAATAGCAAAATAAACACTTGATAGTACAGTTATTGCCCTCAAAGTCAGCGGCATCTTATGCTGTGTCCTTGGTGCACACATGTAAATGACCTGGCAGAGTTGTGTGGAAGTAGGAAGTATATGCATACTTTCCTTGTGTGGCCAGGCGGTCAAGCCTCCGGCTTCAGCTCAGGGCCTGATCTCACAGCTCCTGAGTTCGAGACCCACCTCGGGCTCTCTGCCAACTGCTCAGAGCCTGCAGCCTGCTTCAGATTCTGTGTCTCCCTCTCTGTCTGCCTCTCCCCTGCTCATGCTCTGTCTCTCTCCCTCTCAAAAATAAAATATTTTAAAAAAACATTAAAAAACATTTTAATTGAATATTTCTTTACAAAATAATCTTTTCCCCCCAAAATAATCCTTTTTGAAAGGGATAATTTGAACATTCTTTTATAATAGGCTAAGTAAGTAAAGGTTATTTTGTTATTTCTTCCCAAATTCCCAAATTTCAGTCCTAAACATCCTGTGCTTCTTGGGGTTAACGTCAGACATCACTTCTGCTGGAAGGAGCAGCAGCATCCTTTCATCTCTTTGCTTTTGAAGTGTTTTCTGAACACTCTAAAAGGTGTTTTTGACCCACTCCCTGGGGTTCTGCCTTTGTTAAGCCTCTAAGATGTTTAGTCCTTGTGCATTAGGATCCTGACTTTTTGTTTTAAATGTTATAATGTTTCTTTTTAGCAAAATGTGGAAGTTTCACTCAAAAGGTAAATTTCTGTTCACCTCTCCAGTAGATCCAGTAAAAGTCTTTGTGATCCAGAACGCTTGGGAAGTAGATGGTTTCATTAAGTTAATTTGGTCAGTTAAAGGTTTTACCTTTTTTCAGCTATTGCTGACCCTCCTGTGTTTATTTTCCTGCGTTGGTAAATACTGTATGTGAATCTAAATAAGTGTGTCTTTGGGTGGGAGCTTCCTTATAAAGAGACAGGAGATCACCTGCATGATCACAGGCATCGAAGGTGCAGCCGGGCGGGCCGGGTCGCCCGGACTCAGGTCTGTGGACTCCGCGCTCTCATCCTGCGGAAACGGCACATGACCGTATGCTTTCTCCTTGGGCCCCTGGGCGTGGCCTCCGTGTAGCCTCAGCCTACAGCTTCGCTCCCTTTTTGTCGCTTGAGATGAGTCTTTTTTGCCTCCGTCGAGCGGGGTGCTCTAGAACAGCAGAGTAAGACCATGTGCAAGGCTGACCAGGGCACAGAAAGCTACCAGAGCCTCCTGCCCTCTGTTCCACTTCGATGATTGTTTAAATTTGAGATTAAATTCCCGTAACACAACATTTACCATTCGGAAGGGGCACTTGGTGCATTTGTAATGTTGTGCGTTCCTCAGATCCCTCCAGTTCCGTGGCATTTTCATCATCCCAGAAAGAAACCCGTACTCGTTACGCACTTGCTCCCCGTGCTCCCACCCCCCGTTCCCCGCGACGCTGCTCTGCTGGCTGCTGGGTGTGCTGCATGCACGGAGCCACACGCTTCGTCACCCTTTGTGCCCGGCTCCCTGCAGGCAGCATGTTTTCTAGGTTCATCCATGTTGTGGCATGTTTCCTCTTTTATGGCGGAATCTGATGATTTTTCTAAGATGAAAATCTGTGTATATAATTTGGCATAGACTAGTGAGAAGAGGGTGAGTTTTGAAGTCCCCTGGATCAGCCTGGATTTACAGCCTGGCTCTGCTGCTGGCTGGCTGGAGGACCTTGGAAGTTAACTTTTCAGTGACCCAGGTTCCCCCTTTGTAAAATGGAAGTAAGAATACTCGCCTCATGGAGTCGTGGGCACTATCAGTGCTCATTACGTTGTTAGCTGGCGGGTCGCCATGGAAGACGGGAAGGCCTGCCCTGCTTCTTCGGCTCAGGTCCCCACATGAAGGAGGGAAACAGACAGACTGTTGTGTGGACTAAGGTCCTGGGGATGTTACCTGTGTCTTTCCTTGTTGAACTTTTGAAGGAAGGACGGATATCTTCACTTTCGTCGCTCAGTAGTTTGCTGTTTCTCAGGCACACTTCCCCGGAGATTAGGGGCCAGAGTAGGCATGGCCGTGCTTATCCTGGGGACTTGTCTATTCAGTATTTTTGTATTGTTTTTAATTAAATTCCAGAAGTCAGTTTATTTTCTTAGAATCCTTTTTTCCCCTAAGTAAAAGATGCTTAGCAATAAACAATTCTAGTTCGTTGACGGATTCTGTCCTGTTTAGTAGACGCCTGTTCACATATGCCATATGCTTCTCTGCTCCTTGGCTTCCCTGCACGCCGAGGGACAGCCTGCCGCAGTGACGGGGCCACAGGACCGCATCCCTTACCTGCTGTGTGACGTTGGGCAAAACTGCCTTCAGCTTCTTGGAGCCTTAACGTTGTGGTGAAATGCATATCCCTGTCGTAGGGTTCTTGTGAGGAGCGGATGAACTCAGAAGTATGAAAATACTCATGATTTGTGAATCCTATGCCAAATATTACTATTATATAGAAACAAAAAGGCCTTTGCTGTGCCTGTCTTGAATGACATAGCACAGATACTAAATTTTTGTTATTTGTGACATTACAAGGGAAAAAACAAGCGTTAGGCTGCTTTGGATTGGAATGCTTTCCCAAAATTCAAGAAAGATGTCACTGTGTGTGTGTGTGTGTGTGTGTGTGTGTGTGTGTGTGTGTGTGTGTGTGACTTTTTGCTTTTCTTTTTTCTTTTCCTTCCTTTCCCTCTCGCCCACTAAGACTTCATTTTCAAGCAGTCTCTGCACCCAACACAGGGCTTGAACTCACAACCCCGAGATCAGGAGCTGCACGCCCCACCAGCTGAGGCAGCCAGCGCCCCTCTCTTCGCTCCTCCTAAAGTGGAGAGGTCTTTCCGAAGTTCTCTCTAGTTGTCTTTGTCATTCTAAGCCGGTTTGCACTGTTGCACAAGATCAGCCCTAACAGGGATTCTTGACGCTCTCTGCTTTTGATAATTCAATTAAAATTTTTTTAATGTTTATTTATTTTTGAGACTGTGGGTGGGAGGGGTGGGCAGAGAGGGAGATGCAGAGCCTGAAGCAGGCAGCTCTGAGCTGTCAGCACTGAGCCCTCCATGGGGCTGAGACTTAGGAACCGCGAGATCATGACTTGAGCCAGAGGTCAGTTACTTACCTACTGGGCCAGCCAGGTGCCCCTCAGCTTTTGATAATTCTTAAGTGCATTTTAGAGATTAATCCTGTTTCAGGGCTATCGGCATTGTTCTTTAGGAATTACTGAGAAGTATCTTGAAAGTAATTGGTGAGAAGTATTTCTTAAGTTTGGAATTAATTCTGCCCCTAATCGGGTGACTTTGAAAGATGATATCCTTTTACTTTGTTAGACATTACATGAGGAGCTGCCTGCCCCTCCCCTCTGTCAGTTAATGAAAGTAAACAGTGTCCCCGTCAGATTTCCTTGGTATCTAATCAGTTCTCATAGTTTTTCTGTTGATCTAATGATAGGAGAGGAGTTATATTAACAGGCTTCCTGCTTTAAGCTGGTCTCTCGTTCCTTAAATCAACTCTATTTATGTCAGATCGAGTTATTAGTATCCTGCTGCCCGCACTTTGACAGTTACTCTATTTACGTCCCTCCCGCTTCTGTTTGTAAGGAGAGGGGTGCGTACTGTTTGTGTTATCTGTATCCGTTCTAACTAGCTTCCTATCTTCCCTCTCCTTCCTTTTTCCCCTCTCCTCCATTTACTTAGGTCTTCTTTTTTTTTTTTTTTCAAAATATTTATACTTTTCAGAATCTAAGGTTTATGCTACTTTTGTTAAATTTATTCACAAGTATTTTATTCTTTTGGACATGACTGTAAATGTAACTTGGTTACATTTTATTAATTCCAAACTTAAGAAATACTTCTCACCAATCTAACTTGATTCTTTGTTTTCTCATTGTTACTCTGTAGAAATTAAATTGATTTTTGTCAATTGAGTTTGTATCCTGCAACTTTGCTGAACTCGTTTGTTAGATTCTAATAGTTATTTAGTGGATTACTTAGTATTTTCTATGTGCAAGATCATGTCATCGGCAAGCAGAGATAGTTCTGTATCTTCCTTTACTCTGGCTGCCTGTTAGAACATTTTCCTGATCGCTGTGGCTCGGAGCTTTCGCGGGGTGTTGGACGGACGTGGTGAAAGTAGACACATTGCTCCTGATCTTAGGGGAAAGCGTTTAGTCTTTCTGTCATTAGGTGTGGGTACTTACTGAGACGGGCGTGTGGTTTTGTCCCTTACTCTCTTGTATGGTGAGTTGTATTAGTTTTTGGATGTTAAACTAACCTTACATTCCTGGATAAATCCCACTTGTTCAGGGTGTATCTCTTTTATTGCTGGGTTTGATTTGCTAGTATTTTGTTGAGGACCTTTGTGTCTGTATTCCGCAAAGATGTTGGTTTGTGGTTTTCTTTTTTGTGATGTCTAGTTTTGGTATCAGGATAATCCTGGTCTCATAAAGTGAGTTGGGAAATATTCCCTCTGCTTCCATATTTTGGGAAGAGTTTGTGAGGATTGGTGTTCTTCAGATGTTTGGTATAATTCACCAATGAAGCCATCTGATCCTGGGCTTTTCTTTGTGGGAAGTGTTTTGATTACAAATTCAGTCTTGTTACTTCTCATAAATAGTTCTATTGACATTTTCTCTTTCTTCCTCAGTCAGTTTTGGTGATTTGTATCCTTCTAGAAATTTGTCTTTATCATCCAAGGTATCGCATTTGTTGGCGTGCCGTTGTTCAGAGCATGATCTTAAAATCCTTCTTATTACTTTTTTTGAAAAATTTTTCTAAAACAATTTTTTTCTAATGTTTTATTTATTTTTGAGAGAGAGAGACAGCGTGAGCAGGGGAGGGTCAGAGAGAGAGGGAGACACAGAATCTGAAGCAGGCTCCAGGCTCTGAGCTGTCAGCACAGAGCCCGATGCGGGGCTCGAACCCACAAACTGTGAGATCATGACCTGAGCCGAAGCTGGATGCTCAACTGACTGAGCCACCCAGATGCCCCAATCCTTTTTATTTCTATAAATGCTGTAGTAATTTCCCGTCTTTCATTCCTTATATCAGTAAGAGGAGCCTTCTGTTTTTCTCTGTCAGTCAAGCTAAATATTTGTTTATATCGTTTTGAAGAACCGACTTTTAGTTTGACTTTCTTGTTGAGTGTGCTGAGCATTTTCAGAATTAGAGTGGTGAGGTGATCTTTGATGACTTGTTTTTCTTAAGTCTCAGGTGCTCTGGGACTTAGCAAAAATGCCTTGAATCTATATTGCTACTTCCTAGTTTGATAGAAGTTTCTTTCCATCTTTACATACCCTTGGTCTTTTCAGCGGTGATCAGGACAAGTGAATGTTAGATACCTTATGCTTTTTTGCTCCCTTTTTTGTTGAAAGATTTTCTGTGTAGTAGATGTGTTCACGCAGACACACTAGTCTGTGCTGTTTTCTCACCTGCTGCTGTCCACATGCTGCAAACGGTTTTATTCTCGAGACTTTAGTAGAAAATATTATCACAAGTACTTCTTCAAATACACATTGTTGGAAATAAAAACAGAATGAGTTTACTGTACCCTAATAGTAAGTATCGCAACTGACATCTGTATGTAGCAGTGTCTAGGAAGATAGAAACACGTCTCTGTCTTCAAAGCATAGAGACTTACATACACTCCCTAAGTGAGTGTGTAAAAAGTAAAACTTTTTAGTGACCTAAAGTGAGTAAAAGGTCAGAGAGAGAGGGAGACACAGAATCTAATCAGGCTCCAGGCTCTGAGCTAGCGGTCAGCACAGAGCCCGACGTGGGGCTCGAACCCACGAACCGTGAGATCACGACCTGAGCTGAATATGAACTAATAATTTTCTGAAAAAAGATAAGAAATTGCAGGGAAAACGGACCTAAACAAAAGTTGATGAGGTGGATCTGAGAGAGAGCCAGTTAGTAATTCTTGAAGTGAAAAAAAATTGATATAAAACCGTAAGTCAAAATAAAAGACAACTCCCAATTCATGGGAAAATTAGGGTATTCAGAAGGAATGCTAAGTAATCCCGTCAGAAACACAGATACAGAGAAAACCGTGAGCGTGGAAGGCGTGGAGGACCGACGGAAAGCCTTCAGCAGGTGCCTGCGGGGAGCCCCGCGTGTCTCCGCGACACGGAGACACACAGAACTGCAGTCAGCGTGCGTCCACTGACGGCTCAGCCACACAAGAAGTAAATTAGGTTCTAACAGGTTTGGATTGGAATTTGAACAGTTTCAGAGACATGGAATTGAGACGGCATTTGATTGGGAATGATTGAGAACTGATGTGTTTAAGATGTTCATAGGGATAGGAAGTGAGTGACCAGGACAGCAAGTGGGGAGAAAAGCGCTGTAGGTTTTGAGGTAGTGTCGGTGGAAACTATTTTTCTTTAAAGATTTATTTTATTTTACAGAGTGTGCAGGAGCAGGAGAGAAGGGCAGAGGGGGCGAGAGAGAGAGAGAGCGAGAGAGTGAGAAAGAGAATCTCAGGCAGGCTCTGTGCTCAGAGCCTGACGTGAGGCTCGATCCCACAACCCCAGGATCGTGACCGGGGTTGAAGTGAAGTCGGACGTGCAGCCACCCTTGGCCTTTCCTTGGGCTGAGGCAGGAGAGTACACTGTTCCCTGGCAGCACCTTCCTTTGAGAGGCCTGGGTTTTCCATGCTTTATATCTTTCTCTTAGAATTTCAGATACACTCTTAACATGAAATTTTATTTGTTTGTTTATTAGTAGTAGCATTTATTAGTGTATTTTTAAATTTACATCCAAGTGAGGTAGCATGTAGTGCAACAGTGGTTTCAGGAGTAGATTCCTCGGTGCCCCTCCCCCAGGCAGCCCCTCCCCCTCCCACAGCCCCTCCAGCGGCCCTCTGTCTGTCCTCCATATTGAAGAGTCTCATGTTTTGCCCCCGCCCCCGTTTTTATATTATTTTTCCTTCCCTTCCCTTATGTTCATCTGTTTTGTATCTTAAAGTCCCCGTATGAGTGAAGTCATATGATACTTGTCTTTCTCTGATTTCGCTCAGCAGAATACCCTCTAGTTCCATCCATGTAGCTGCAAATGGCAGGATTCCATTCTTTTTGATCACTGAGTCATACTCCAGTGTGTATACACCACATCTTCTTTATCCAGTTATCTGCTGATGGACACTCGGGCTCTTCCCGTACCTCGGCTGTTGTCGATGGCGCTGCTGTAAGCATTGGGGTGCATGTGCCCCT
>PJEM01014374.1:0-35535 GCA_004023845.1 Helogale parvula
GATCAATACCATTCAGTGTTAATTCTCCGCCTCCCAGCCTTGCTGAAGGCAGATTGGGGCGTTTCCTCTACCTGGTATTCTGACGTATGTCAAATACTTTGATCTCTCCGCCCTGAGATGGTATATATACAGCCCTCTTAATAAACTCGCTCTCTTTCTCTCCGCACAACCAGAAACCGTGAGTGTTGTATTTATTTCCGTACGCCCCCCTTTTCCCTTCTCTCTTATCTTCCCTCAGGAAAAGAACCCAAGCCGGCTCTCCCGCACAGGCCAGAGCGGCCCGGGAGAGTCACGGCACCTATCCCCTTACAAACACTAATCTATTCTCCATCTCTATAGTTTTCTTATTTCTAGAATGTTATATAAATGGAATCACACAAAATGTAACCTTTTAACATTGGCTTTTTTTCACTCAGCACAATGACCTTGAGGTTCATCCAGGTTTTGTATGTATCAATAACTTATTCCTTGTTATTACTGATTACTACTCCATGGTATGGATATACCAAAGTTTGACTGTTGACGGCCATCGGAATTGCTCCCAGTTTGGGGTTATTAAGAATATAGCTGCTATGAACATTTAGGTACAGGTTTTGAAATGAACGTAATTTTTCATTTCTTTGGGATGAATCCCAAGAGTGCTTTGAGGTGAAGTGTATTTTTTAAAATTTTTTAAAAAAAATGTTTATTTTTGAGAGCGAGAAACAGAGCATGAGTTGCAGAGGGGTAGAGAGAGAGGGAGACAGAATTTGAAGCAGGCTCCAGGCTGTGAGCTGTCAGCACAGAGCCCGATGTAGAACCTGAACTCATGAATTGCAAGATCATGACCGGAACCGAAGTCGAATGCTTAACCAACTAAGCCACCCAGGCGCCCCATGGTGAAGTGTACTTTTTGATGCAATTCAATGTTTAATATCACAGAACCACAAAACTTTAAAAAACTTCAGTTTCTGCCAAAGTTTTAAGTACCATTTGCTTATTTTTTCTAAGAAAGAAAACATTTTTTCCAGGTTTATGGAGGAATACTTAAACAAAATTGTAAGGTATTTCAAGAGTACAATGTGATGATTTGATATACAGTATACATTGTGAAGGGATTCCTGTCTATCAAGTTAATTAACCTATCTGTCACACCAATTAATTACTTTTTTGTGGAGGAGTGGTGGATAATATTCAAGTTCTACTCTCAGCCTGTGTCAATTATGCAATATCATGTTCTCAACTATAGTCACCACCCTCAGTCCTTGCTTATTTTATGACTGAAAGTTTGTACCCTTTTATAAATATCTCCCTATTTTTCCCTTTCGCCAGCCCCTGTTCTGTGCTTTTAGGAGTTTGACTTTTTGTTTTGTTTTTGAGAGAGAGAGAGAGAGACAGAGACAGAGACAGAGACGGAGTATGTGCAGGAGTGGGGGAGAGGGAGAGAGAATTTTAGGCAGACTCCACATCAGGCTCCATCTCACAACTGTGAGATCATGACCTGAGCCGAAATCAACAGTCAGAGCCTTAAGTGACTGAGACACCCAGGTGCCCCGACTTTTTTTGGTTTTGATTCCATAAGTGATAACATTTGTTTGTCTTTTTTTGTCTGGCTTATTTCATTTAGCATAATGCCTATCAGTTTCATCCATGTTTCTGCAAATGACAGAATTTTCTTCTTTTTATAGCTGAATAATAATCCATTATACATATTATTTTATATATGCCACATTTTCTTGAACTGTTTGTCCATGAACACTTAGGTTGTTTTCATGCCTTGGCTATAGTAAATAATGCTGCTCTGAACATGGGGATGCAGATAGCTTTCCAAGATAATGATTTCACTTCTTTGTATAGATAACCAGCAGTGGAATTGCTGGATCATATGGTAGTTCTACATATAAGTTCTTCAGGAAACTCCATACTGGTTTCCATAGTGTCTGTACCAGTTTACATTCCCACCCACCACAAAAAGGGTTCCCTTTTCTCCACAAACTTGCTTTGTTCTTTCTTGTCTTTTTGATAATAGACATCCTAACAGGTGTGAGATGATATCTCATGGTTTTAATCTGCATTTCCCTGATGATACGTGATGTTAAGCACCTTCTCATGTACCTGTTGGCCATTTGTATGTCTTTTTTGAAAAATGTCCATTCAGATTCTCTGCCCATTTTTTATATTGAGTTGGTTTTTACCTTGTCATTGAGTTGTATAAATTCTTTGTATATTTTGAATGTTAATCCCTTATCATATACGTGGTTTGCAAATATTTTCTCCCATTCCTGCTTGTCTTTTCATTTTGTAGATGGTTTCCTTTGCTGTATGGGAACTTTTTAGTTTGATGTAGTCTCACTTGGTTATTTTGCTTTTGTTTCCTTTGCTTTTGTTCTCAAACCTCCCAAAAAAATCATTGCCAACACCAGTGTCAAGGAGTTTACTGTTTTCATCTAGGAGTTTAAGGACTTCAAGGCTTAAAGTCTTTAATGTATTTTGAGTTGGGTTTTTTTGTGTATGTGTTGTCCAGTTTTAGTCTTTGGCATGTGTCTGTCCTGTTTTCCCAACTCAAATTATGTAAATATAAATATAGATTATATATAATATGTATAAATATATTTTTGACTCCTTTGTTGTAAATTAATTGACCATAGATGTGTGGGTTTTTTGCTGGGCTTTCTATTCTGTTCCATTGGTTTATGTGTCTGTTTGTAGGTCAGTACCATGCTGTTCTGATTACTACAGCTTTGTAATGTAGTTTGAAATCAGGTAGTGTGATTCCTCAGATTTACTTTTCTTTCTCAAGATTGCTTTGACTATTCGGGGTTTTTTTGTGGTACCATAAAATCTTTAGGATCATTTGTTTATTTCTGTGACAAATGTCATTGGAATTTTGATAGAGGTTGTATTGACTCTGTAGATGGCTTTGAGTAGCGTGGACATTTTAGCAATATTAATTCTTCTAATCCATCAACACAGCATCTTTTCATTTATTTGTGTCTTCAATTTCTTTCATCAATATTTTGTAGTTCTCAGTGCACAGATATTTCATGTCATGGGTTAAATTTATTCCTATGTATTTTATTGCTTTTGATGCTATTATAAATGGGATTGTTTTCTTAATTGCTCTGTTAGTTGGCAAAAGAAATGAAAATTATTTTTACATTAATTTTATATCCTGCAACTTTCCTGAATTTATTAGTTCTAGCAGATTTTTGGTGTTGTCTTCAGGGTATTCTATATGAAATATCACATCATCTGCATATAGCAACAATTTTACTTCTTCCTTTCTGACCTGGGTACCTTTTGCTTCCTTGCCTGATTGCTCTAGCTAGGATGTCCAGTAAGTTTTATGTTGAATAACAGTGGTGATGAGGAGCCTGGGTGGCTCAGTCAGTAGAGCATCCGACTTTGGATTTCGGCTCAGGTTATGATCTCACAGTTCATGGAATTGAGTCCTGTGTTGGACTCTGTGCTAACCACACAGAGCCTGCTTGGAATTCTTTCTCTCTCTCTTTCTTTCTCTCCTTCTCCCTCTCCCTGTCTCCCTCTTTCTCTCTTTCTGCTCCTCTCCTGCTCACACTCTCTCTCAAAATAAATAAATAACAATTTTTAAAAAGTGGTGAGAGTGGGCACCCTTGTCTTGTTATTCAGCTAAGAGGAAAAGCTTGCGGTGTCTGATGGTTGAATATGACATTGGCTGTGGGTTTGTCATATATAGCCTTTACCGTCTTGTGGTACATTCCCCCCATACCCAATCTGTTGAGAGCTTTTGTCATGAAGATGAATGGACATTGAATTTTGTTAAATGTTTTCTGCATCTGTAGAGAGACTCATAAGACTTTTGTATTTAATTTTGTTAATGAGGTGCATCTGATTTCTTGATTTATGGGTGTTGAATCATTCTGACCTCGCTGGAATAAATACCTCCTGATTGTGGTGTATGAAGTTCTTAATGCATTGTTGAATTTGGTTTGCTAACATTCTGTTGAATATTTTTGCATCTGTGTTCATCATTGAACTAGATATATATATATATATATACATATATATACATGTATATATATATATATGTATATATATATGTTTACCTTTCGAAAACGTATTTTGAGGCTTTAAAAAACAGTTCCAGTGTGAGTACTAAAAACAAGTTGAAATTATGGATGATAACCTAAATGGTTAAATAGGACACCATTAACAGCTGCTGCTGGAAAACTAAATGAGGGATAGTTGTGCAGGATATATCTGATGAGCATTTAAATCTACAGTATTAATTACTTCATATTAAAAAAATTAGGCATGATGCTTTTCACTTTTGCCCTAAGATCAAGTTGGCAATAAGATTGGTTTTAAAAACATGTTCACCTCCAAAAAAAAAAAAAGGTGAAGGTGGAATACTTTTCAGCTAACCTAATATATCCCCTTCACGACTTCTGCTAAATATGTGCACCACCTGTGTTATTATCTCCTTAAATCAACTCACATTTTCTTAAATAAATGTGATTTCTGAAGAAGCTCTAAATCACTACCCCAAACTGGAAAACGTTATTGCTTGTCATGAATAAAAGATAACACATAAATACAAATGAAAACAGTTCTTAAATTCCAGCTGGTTACCAGTTTTCCCCAGATTTTTTTGTTAAAATGAAAGATTATCAGTATCAGAAAAATGTTAAAAACTTAGTAACGCCAAACTGAGACTATTACCTTAGTATTAGAAAGTAGAATTTAAAAATAATTTTAAAATGTTTTTAAACTTGAAAACAAGAGAAAAGAATCACTTTCTCACTGTGATTAAACCTTATACATACCTAACGAAGCATCTGTAGCGCCACCTGAAACCCTTGGAGCTTCAAACATGGCTGGAAACACAACTTCTCCTTGTCCCACATAATTATTAGTGCAGATCTTTCTCCACTAGGATCCATGTAGAAAATTCATCTTACCAAAGATTTAACTAGAGGATAATGTCTGACTTAACTGTCAAACTAGGTAACGTCTTTGGGATCATCCCAGCTGATCTGTTTTGCAATATTTCTGCAAACTCTATAGTATGTCCTTCTTGACACATTGGCCTGTATATTTTCACAGTAACTACTGTGTTCTTCAAAGCCAAGTTCATTCCCCTTGCTAATACTTTAGCTTAATAAGGGCTCCAGGCACCCAAGCCTAGAATTATCATCGTGGAAATAACCAGTAAAGCCTGAGATAGACACTAGGCAATATACCAAGATAACACCCCCATAGACCCCATTGACCTTGCTTTTGTTTAGCCAGGAAAAATGACTTATTTGGGAATAGAAGAGAATTGAAATTCACTACACCAAGCTATTGCAAAACCATAGGCAAATCCAAAGATCAAAGGAGAGGAATAGTCTTTTACAGAGGAAAGGGCTCAGAAGGGTAGTTGGGCAGGCTCTTAGAAACAAACAGTCCATTGGAATAAACAGGGAGTTCAGAGGGTAGTGGCTTTTCATTGGCTGAATTCTGATAGTCTCTCATTGGATGGGCTCTTTTCAGGCAAGGAGAAAACCTTTCTCCCTCATGTTGGGGTAAAAGTAGTATCGATTTACAAGGTACCAGTCCTTGTCCTGGTTTTGCAGTTGGCTTAAATGATAGGGCATGAGAGCTTCCCCATGCGGCCTCTGGACTACAGTAATAAGTTTCCCTTTGTTAATTTTCACAGTCTCGCAGGTGAGAACAGATTCAGCACTGGCAGTCCCTCTCTATTGCTGGACGATGTTTCAAGCCAGCAAGCACGTACTTGTAATAGGAGAAAATTGGAAATCCTAAAAGGCAATATGACAAGTGCAAAGAACTTCCAAGTTCTTTGCAAAGGACATTCTTAGAATTGGAGGTCGTGGCCTGCAGGAAAGGCTTAGCTGTTTCGCCTGACTCTAGAAAGCTCTGCAGCTGTTTCTCAAGGGGTATGAATCAGGGCTGCTGGTAGCAATAACCCAGGGGCATTTCAAATGCCCACACCCTGCCTCTTCCCCAGAGACTCTGTTTTAATTGGCATGACGTAGCTTCAGAAGTATTTTTAAATAGCACCCTACGTGGTTATGAGGTGCAGTCAGGGTTGAGAGCCTGGGAGGCATCCCACTAGGCAGACAACATCTACCACTTCAGCGACCATGGAGGAGCTAAGGTTGGACATTCAGGTGGGGTGAGATTCATGTGCTTCTAGAGGTGGACATGTCCCCACCTAGTCTCTGGTGATTTCTCATTTTCCACTGGTTTAAACATAAAGTTTAAAGCTGTGCTGTTACAGCGATGTTTATGAATAGAACAGGGTAGATGGAACACTGAACTTAAGCTGATTTCAAAACATTAAAAAATCAGATCGGTTATCCAGAAGGATGGATAAAAATAAGTATCTTCACATACTGCATGAGTGCAGTGACTTGATAGGAAAAATCACCCTATCTTCCTTTGCTAGAGCAAGCAGAGCATTGCGGTGTCACTTGTAATTCTGGCAGAATGGGCACCCCCTCCTCCGCCAGATTAGAGCTCCATGTGCTGATTGTGAGTGACAGGAACAAATGTCATCCCAACCACTGTCACAGTATGAGGGGGACTCCTGGGTGTGATGCTGGTCTTTTCCTTGCTGGGGTATTGCAAAGCTTAATTAATGTTTGTAAAATACTCAGAGGACTTTAGATAGAAATCATCATATGATGGCAAAAAAATGACTGGGAGGGGGAAATGTTAGTAAAATTGGGAGAGGAGGAGGATTTAGGTGGCAAACCTTATGCTTTACTTTAAAAATTATATCTACCAGATAGAAGTGGATAAACTTGGTAAATACACAGGAATAAAGGGAGCTATCTTAATAGTGATCTATAAGTCAAAGATGTTATGTCATGGCTCAATTTAATTTTGTTTAAATTCATAATAATCATGCAAACTTAACCACTTAGGTTAAAACCATTTGTTACAGAGATCAAAAATCCACTGTTGACATGATAGTTGTCTCCTAAAGAAACAAAAGCCCTAGTGCATGAGCATTCTGATTTCCTGTGAAATTCAACCAGAAAACCAGCCACCAAGATGGTAATCAGGTTTACTTAGAGGTCTTTGCATCTCCACAAAGCTTTTGGATGCCTGTTGGTGCTGTAAATTATATTGGTTGGGTTACATCTTGTGAAACTGAGTAAATCAGTAAAGGCTTGCATTTTATTTGTTTTTGTTTTTGCTTTCTTGAAGCAGAATATCTGAGCTGGAATTAGTTACCTGATGACAATTTTATAAGCGTGTAACTTGCGTTCTTGATTGCTCCCCAACCCCCACTCCCCAGTCCATCTTCTGGTACAATGTTAATCTTACCCATGATGCTCGCTTTAAGGGCTAACAAATTAAGTAGAATCATTATTCTAGCTGATTCATAGATGCCAAGATTTGCAAAGCCCAGTGACTGTGTGGTTCAGGGCTTGAATGGCTGGGAGTTGAGCAGGCCAACTCAGGACTGTGCCTGCTCCCATGTCCAAAGTAGCAACTGTAAGCTGCAAGCTGTAGGAAATGGAGTTTAGATCACCAGTGCCAGCCCTTGCCCTCGATGTGGGACCACACCCTGACTGTAGGGAGATAGCTGGGTTGCAGAAATCCAGAATGTGCCAATAATCTTCTTTACCCAGGAAGGGCTATTTATCCAGGACATTCCCAAGATGGTTTAGAAACTATGGACTGTGTGAGATCAAAGGAGTCAGTTGGAGGGGCGGAAAGAGATAAGGTTCTCCAGGAAAAATCAATTAAAATACAAGGTAAGTCTTGTGAGGAATTGTGATCTTGGATATGTGCAAGCCTCAGGGCAAGAAATAGGAACTAGAGACCCCTGGTCACCAAACTAAGACATGATGCTTGGAGAGGGATATGGGAGCCTGTGGGTGGTATCAAAGGCAAAAGTAAGGAACAGAACAGGAGCATATGAGAGGCCAGAGACATGTGAAAGGGGAAATAAAATGGTGTTACTTATGTCAAGTTTTAAAATGTAGCTGGGAGGTCATTAAGGAGATGGGCCTTACACATGTCCTCACTGGTCGAACTGTGAAATTTTGAACTGGACCAAACCGAAAATATTCCAAGGACTTGGTCCAAAACTCTTCAGCTTGCTAAATACAGAGACCTTGCTAGACATAACCGTAACAACCGATTGTCAACTAGCTTTTCTACTGCCAACACCATTCAAACATTCTTTGTTAATAACCCATTTAAGCATTCCCTTTTTGGTTTAAAAACCCCTGACTGTTGTCTCTAGTGAGGCACTGTTTGGGTTGCTACCAAATCTGTGTACTCAGTGTTCTCTGAATTGCAATTCTTTGATTCCAGAAAAACGTTCTTGCTTGATTATTGCTTCCTGACAATTTTAGGTCGACAGGCAAGTTCTTCCAAGGGGGAAAGTGGTATCTGCTGGTTGGGTATGTTGGTTGGGTATCCTCTGACCAGGTTTCACTCCTGCTTCCAAACCATGAGTGCAGTGATTACCCTCTTTGGCATGCCAGGATAAAGTCTGACAATGTTGAACTTGATCTGGGTCTTGCACTATAGGAAACAGTAGTGGTGGAGAACCCCCCCCCCCCCCCCCCCCCCCCCCCCCCCCCCCCCCCCCCCCCCCCCACTGTGATCTTTCTGTGTCCTGAGAGAATGCGTACTAGAAAGGATCAGCCTGCCCTTGCACATTCCCAGATAAAACCCCCGGACACCTTTTCTCAGTGACTTGCTTGTTTTATAAAACCTTCAATTTTCTCCTTTTCTAAGACTATTCTCACTGATGCATGCTCTCCCTTTTATAATAGCCTGAATTAAATAATCTCCTTAATTGTTTGGTGCATTTTGTTTTTCACAAATCAGACTCATTAGCATTTCCCAGAAGACCCTTCATGATCTAACTCCTTCAGGGTCTAACTCCATACTCCCCTCTGGAACTCAAACAACCACTGTCCTCCAGCCTCACAGGCCACTCGCGTATTGCCATTAGTACCACCTTCCGGATATCTCTGCCTTTGCACAAGCTACCCCGTCAGGACAGAACTTGTTCCCCATGTCCTCTTCCCAGCTCGTCCTTCAAGATGAAACTGCACCTTCCCTTCTCTTTGGAACCCTTTCTCAACCCCGGCCTCAACTCATGATATTTCATTTACCGAAATCAGAGTGTTCACGATGCTGTTTGGGCATACTGTGTTATAACTGTCCTCTTTACTTCCCTCAAAACGGACGAAAGCCTATTAGACTCTGAGCTATACAGTGCCTGGTGAGAAGTTATTTAATAAATGGTGGACAAAATTTGCTTGATGAATGCTCCTAGGTTTAGAGTGGATTGGCTCTGGTGATCACCACCTCTGTGTTGTTAGGGTGCAAATAAGTGCTACTGCTCTTCTGATTTGATTGACAGCACTCATCCTTGCAGGTTGGAATGAAAGTCCTAATGAAATGTCAAAAGGGACTAAATTGCAAAGCATGAATTGTTTCTTCATTAAAGAGAGAGCAATTGAATTAAATCATCTGGTAAAATTTTAAAGTGACCATGCTGAATCCTTAGAATTATCCTGTGTTTCTTTCTTGTCTAGATTACAGACAAGAGCAGAGAGGTGGACATTATACTATCAAAAGTGGAGCTTGGAGAAGAAAATTCTGGGCTTCCTAAATGAGTGTACCCTTCTCTACATCCTTGGCTCTCATTACTATTCTCTTCCCTTTGTTCTCAGTTTACTCTTTTTCGATTTACTCTTTCCAACTTGGAGTCATCACTACACAAGATACTTTTTAGCATTCCCACCACATCGACGTCCCCTTCGTATTTTTAGGTTGTTCGTGTTTTATTAAGTCACACTATAGGCAAAGTTGGTAGGACTACCTTAACCAGTACCCAGTATAATTTGTCTTGAGCCAAAGGTCACTATAAACATACATGCCAAGAAATTCTAGCCTGTCAGGGAATCAGGTCCACATGGAAGGAGCAGAAGAACTCCAGAAGAGCCCTTCTTTTGGATCCTAAAAATATTCTTCCCCCTTCATTATCTGCTTTGTATGATGGGCCTTGTCTGAACTGAAAAGCTATACTTGAAATTACAGTCAAATTGAAGCTATACTTGAAATTCAGGTCATATCTAAAGCCAGGCAGGTAAGAAGTTGCTGGTGGTGAACAGCACGCATCACCACAGACACCTGCACCTGAACTTCTGGTGACACTGCATGAGGTTCCATTCTCAAGAGGTGAAAAGCTTGTGACTCTCTCAGTGACTTCTGGGTTGAGCAGGAGTTCCTGATTTTCCCCCTTTGTGTGCCCAAACACTTCTGATTAACATCTTCCCTATTTTACTTTACAACCATGTTAACCACCTCAGATGCATTGTTCTTGGGTCCTCCTCATGTCCCTTTAAAAATAATGCAGCTAGAATTGGGAACTGATGTTTAGCAAGCACCTATTTTAAGGTAATTTATATGGTCTATCTCTATTAATCTTCATAACAACCTTGAGAGATAAGTATCATGATCTCTATTTGACAGACGTGAAAACTTTGCTGAATGTTATAGAGCTAGAGATTTAAATGGTCTGTTTGTTCACCCCTGCCCCATGCTGTCTCCATAAATGTGCTGGCGTGTTTTCTCAGCAGTCACGTCATGGCTGAGTATCACGGCAGCATCGCCTCGAGATTCCTATTGCTCTATTCCTAGTGATAAACTCAAATCCGCTATGCCCGTGACTTATTTTCAGTTTGGAATCACTGTGACTGTATCATCCAGAGATGGCAGGTAAATTTCATCTGAATGTCAATGCCAAACAAGGTAGAAGCTGCATGAAGTTCTGCTTTGGGAGACTGTGCAAGGGCTTTGCAGGAAAGGATGATGAATTAGAAATATCTCAGTGGGATCTGGAGCCAGGAGTGGCATAATGGTAGCGAGTATTTGCCATGCTTGATGTAATCTTTTCTGGAAGCACTTAGATGCTCAGTCATTTCCCAATGAGCATGTATATGCTCTATATACATTGTAGCACCTTTTGTTTGTAACACAGCAGCACTGGGTTTTATGTTACTTCTTTGGCTACCCAAGTTTTAAAATTTAAATTCAAAATTTAAATCTGGGAAACTATTTTTCTTTACATAACCCAATCTTATCTACCTACCTAAGGTGGTAACAGATAGAACAATACAAGTACTTCACAGAACCAGCACTAGGACTATAGCCTCCATGAAATTTTATAATGTGTTAACAAAAATAAAATTCACAAAATACATAGCAATTTTTTCCAATTTTGGGGCTCGTGATTCCCAAATCCCAAATTGTTTACCTCTGTCTCAAGGCTGATGTTAAATGGATCACAAAAATCTATCCGCAGTTTCAGAGATAAAATTTTTCTGAGTTCGAAGACCAGCTTAAGGGTTCAAGACCAACTTTGTTTGTCTTAAGAACTTTACTGTTTAGGGGGCACCTGAGTGGCTCAGTTAATTGAGCATCTGACTCCTGATGTTGGCTCAGGTTGTGATCCGGCGGGTCATGGGATCGAGCCCCACATCAGGCTTTGCACTGAGCATGGAGCCTATTTAAGATTCTTTCTCTTGGGGCACCTGCCTGGCTTAGTTAGTTGAGCGTCCGACTTCGGCTCAGGTCATGATCTCACGGTTCGTGGGTTTGAGCCCTGTGTCAGGCTCTACTGACAGCTCAGAGTCTGGAGCCTGCTTCAGATTCTGTACCTCCCTCCCTCTCTGACCCTTCCGTGCTTACGCTGTCTCTGTCTCTCACACAAATAAATAAAACATTAAACATTAAACATTTTTTAAAAATTCTTTCTCCCTCTGCCCATTTCCCCTGCTCGTGCACACGCTCTCTCGAAACAAAAGGAAAAGGAAAAGAAAATGATTTCACTATTTAATTTGTTGACTACAGTTCAATAAAAGTGATTTCCGGGGGCACTAGGGTGGTTCAGTCCGTTAACTGTCCCACTCTTCATCTCGGCTCAGGTCATGATCTTGTGATTCGTGGGTTTGAGCCCCACATTAGGCTCTGGACTGACAGCGTGGAGACTGCTTAGTATTCTCTCTCTCTGTCTCTCTGCCTCTCCCTACCATTCTCTCTCTCTCAAAATAAATAAATAAACTTAGGTAAATTTTAGAAATCAATTTTATTTCAATTGTCTTATGTTTTTATGGCACCATATAAACATTTTTCCTCCTTCTCAAACTTAAGTAGGCTCCAAATACCAGTTTGCAGATGAACTTCTAGCCAATATCTGAGAAGGTCATATTTTCTAATACCCATAAAAAGAAAATAAAATTTTCTGACCAGAAATTTTTTTTTTATCTAAGTATAGAATATGTTTGGCAGGCAGGAAGTGAAAACATACATATAAGGTTCCAATTAAAATTCTTGTGTTTCTAGAGTAAGGAAAGTGCAATAATTTCCTTCCTATAAAACTTACACTTAATTTAAGAGGATGATGCTCTAAATCATATTCAGTAGTCATTCATAATTACAATATGCTATGCTTAGTATTTGCAAGCTGATTCTTTGTTGGGGAAAAGATAACATTATCTGCTTCAAATGATATTTTCTCTGAAAGTTTGGTCTTTTCTTAAGTACCCAAACCATAGGCTAATGAAATGAGAACACAAGTCCGATGGCAGCCTCAAGAGAAAATTCATTTTAATTGCATTGATCTTACTTCATAAGGTTAAATACAATTGTCCCCCAAGTTATATATCATTTTTATTGAGGTTAATGCTGAGTCAAGATCCAATTTCAGCAACTTCTTGAAGTTATTTGAACTGTTTCTGCCAGTTACATGATGATACTTATTGTTCATTTGAAATTTCAATCCATAATGTCTTATTCTACTCATAAGTAGTTCAGTGTGCTTTTAATAAATTAGGGCTCAAAATAGGAGTATGTGCTAGTTATGTAAAGAAACTTGAAAAGACTTCTATTTCTGAATTTGGCAAAATCCATAGTATTAGAAAAAAGAAAATAAAGACTTGTTCTGTAAGTTTTGAAAACATGGCCTCACATTCTTTAAGCCATTGAGAGGTGAAGTCCATACCCCTCTCACTGAATTTGGGCAGGTTTTGAAGGCTGCATCAATAGCTCAGCAGAAGGGACACTGAATGATCCATGATCATTTTGTGTTTTGGAACACAAGAGACCATGAAGCTTGTTTGGAGGAAAACTTGATCTGGGAGCCCTAAGCCACATGTAAGAAGTTTAGCACATGTACGAGTACCGTGCTGGAGAGGCCCCGTGTACGTTTTCTGGCTGATAGATCTGGTTGGGGCCAGCTTTCTGCCTCCTCAATGGTGTCAGACAGGAGTGAAGAGGCCTCCAGATGATTCTGGCCCCAGTCCTTAGAGGTACCTCCAGGTATTCAAGCCTTCTCGGCTGAGGTCTCAAACCATCATGGAACAGACAATCCATCCTCTCCACGCCCTGTCTGACTTCCTCACCAAGAGAATCCATGAGCACATGGAGTTGTGGCTGTTTTATGTCTCTGAGTTTTGGAGTGGTTATTCAGCAATAGATAGGTGGATTATAACTTGGTACCTGAAAAAGGGATGCGATCATAATAAAACCTAACCTAAAACGTGGGGCACCTGGGTGGCTCAGTCAGTTAGGCGTCTGTCTCTTGGTTTCAACTCAGGTCATGATCTTACAGTTCATGAGTTCTGGCCCCACATCAGACTCTGTGCTAGCAATGCAGAGCCTGTTTGGGATTCTCTCTCTCCCTCTCTCTGCCCCTCCCCTGCTTGTGCTCTCTCTGTCTGTCTGTCTCTCTGTCTCTCTCTCTCTCTCTCAAAATAAATAAACTTTGAAAACAGTAAACTAAAACCTAAAGCCTGGCATTTTGGGGCCAGGCAGCTGATGGAAGCTCTGAGGAGCACGAGGTAAAATACTGAGGAAAATTGAGATGCTTTACGGGAAGTTGGAGGAAAAGACCATCTTAGTGAGTGGAAAGTTTGGTAAAACTATTACCTGTGATAAAATGGAAAGTAGGAAATACACTTAATGAACTCCGTGATCTAGCTGAAGGGGTTTCTGTGCAGAATACCTAAGGTCTCTCCTGGGTTCCTTTCCTCCTATAATGAAATGTGAGAGAAGAGCATTGCAGTAAAGGGTTTGGAAGAAATAAAGGCACAAGTGAGTTTTCCCAGCCAGTAAGGGGTTCTCAAACTGAGAGAAAACCTCAGGAAAAGGATAAAATTCTAGCTGGTATCAGGAAAATGTGGTCTTGGGGGAAAAGATGAAGTTTAGGGTATGACTCTTTTCAAATAAAACCTAAGGATCTTAAGTGTCTGGCAGACACTATCCATTAGAGACTTTGTGGGAGAGACAGATGGACATAATTTGATGTCACAGACAAATCTCAGAACCTCAAGGTCATTGTTTCTTTGCAGCCTCAGAAGAGGCCCAAAATAGGGGCGACTGGGTGGCTCAGTCCGTTGAGCATCTGACTTCAGCTCAGGTCATGATCTCACGGTTGACAAGTTTGAGTCCCACGTTGAACCGTGTTCTGACAGCTCAAAGCCTGGGTCCTACTTCAGATTCTGTGTCTCCCCCCTCTCTGTTCCTCCCCCATAGGTGCTCTCTCTCTGTCTCAAAAATAAATAAACATTAGAAAAACAGAAGGGTCCAAGATAGGGAAAGACTTCCCAGGAGAAACTTCTTTCTCTGTCTTTCTTGCTTTCTATAATTATCAATTATACTTAAGTTTATTTGTTTTTAGTAATCTCTACACCCTGGGTGGGGCTCATGACCCAGAAATCAAGTATTATACACACTACCAACTGAGCCATCCAGACCTCCAGGAGAGATTTCTGTGTATGTCCAGTGATATATATTATAAATGGATCAACAAGAAACATAATTTTTAAAGAAATTATACAAGCTTAGAATGAAAGGGTAGATAAACAGTATAAAATGAAATGAGGTCTTTGGACCCCTGAACTTCTCCGGGCAAGAAGCAGACTGAGAATACTTATCAGATGCAGAAATGAGCTATTTATTTAGGAAAGCAAGACACACAGGTCAAACCCAAGAACTCAGAGTGTGGAGCCTAGAGTCTTCGTGAGCCATTTCCAGGAGGGCCTTGATCTAGAACTTGCAGCATGGGGCTGACTCATTTCAGAATTGCTAAAGACCAATGACTGCCTGCCATGTGCCTTCTGGTTACCCCCATTTTGATCTGGAGTATCTATTACAATAATTCTATGCCTCTCCTGGCCCTGAATGTTGATTTATATGGGTAGATAACTTGTCTCTTTAGTTCACTGGTCTTTCAAACAAGAGAAATCCTATCTGAGCAACCATACCCCAGGGGTCTCATCCACATCTAGACCTGATTTATTAACAAGAATCTGGTCCTCAAACCTGAACTTGATATTGTAGAAGGATGGGATTTCTGTACTTTTTTGACAGACTGAGTATATTTTTTTATGTGGGTGGGATATAAATACTTTGGGCCAGTGAACTAATTGTGGCAGTTTTAAAACTTGGCCTTAAACTCTGTGATGCTTTCCTCATCAAGAGGTGAGGGTCTATAGACTTGTAGTCCATGAACATGGGTGTTAACCACTTCTTTGTGTCTTGTTTAGTTTATTTCATTATGTCTTATAGTTTCCAGTGCACGGATCTTTCATCTTATTGATTAAATTTATTCCTAAGTATTGTATTGTTTTTGATGCTATTATAAATGGGATTATTATCTTTTTCTTCTTTTATTAATTTGTTAATGTATAAAAACAAAACTGATATTTGTATAATGGTTTTGTATCATGTAACTTTACTGAATTTGCTTATTCTAACAGGTTTTGTTTCAGTGGTCTTTAGGATTTTCTGTATTTAAGATTGTCTTATGCAAATACAGACAATTTTAGTTTTGCCTTTCTGATTTGGATGCTTTTTTTTCCCCCCCTTGATTGGTATAGCTAGGACTTCCAGTACTATGTTGAATAGAAGTGGTAGGTGTGAGCATCTGTGTTTTGTTCTGATTGGAGAGGAAAAGATTGTCACCTTTCACCACTAAGTATGATGTTAGCTATGGGCTTTTCACATATATCCTTTATAATGTTGAGGTTTGTTTCTTGTATATCCAATTTGTTGAGAATTTTTATCATAAGATGTTGAATATTGTCTAATGATGTTTCTGTATCTATTGAGATGATACAAGATCACAGATGACTGTGATTTTTATCTTTAATTATATTAATGTGATGTATCACATTTATGGGTTTGTGCATGTCAAACCATTCTTGTATTTCAGGGATGAATCCCACGTGATCATCGTGCTGATCCTTTGTGCTGTTAAATTTTATTTGCTAGTCTTCTGTTGAGAATTTTTATGGCTATACTTATCAGATAGTGACTGTAATATTTTTTTCTTGTAGTGTCCTTATCTGGTTTTGGTATCGAGGAAATGCAGGCCTCACAGGAGTGTTCCCTTTCTTTGATTTTTTTTTTTTTTTTTTTTTAGGAAGAGTTTGAGTAGTATTGGAATTAATTCTTCTATAAATGTTTGGTAGAATTCACTAATGAAACAGTCTGCCCCTGAGTGTCCTGTAATTGGCTTATTTCACTTAGTGTAATGTCCTCAAGGATCACCTATGTTATAATATATGGCAGGATCTTTTTTATAGTGGAATAATATTCCATTGTATGTTTCCATATGAGTTTTCTAAAATAGTCAAATTCAGAGGATCATAAAGTAGAATGATGGTTGCAAGCAGACAAGGTGAGGAAGAAATGGGGATTTGCTGTTCAATGGGTAAGAGTTGGAGTCATACAAGATTAAAAGTTCTAGAGGTCTGCTGGGCAGCATTGGGCTTATATACTGTACTGTACACTTACAAATTTGTTAAGGAGGTAGGTCTCCTGTTACATGTATTTTACCACAATAAAAATAAACACTTAACTAAATAAAATCGCTACATTAAAAAAAAAGAATGGTTAAGGTACATTAAGATGCATATATGTTTGGAATTGAGATCATTGTAAATAATAGTATCTCTTTTTAAATATGCTCAACTATAGATGATACTCTGATCCTCTCTGGGCTCACTGGAATCTAGTTTAGGTTCTGAGCACACTGAAGAGGAGGATGCTAGAGTTTGCCTCAGGGTTGTAAGGGATCCTGAAGGTATGGCACACAGAAGGTTTGGAGGAATGTATAGTCTAGTACAGAGAAGATTAAGCTGTATTCAAACCATGAAACATTGTTCTTGAGCAAAGTGAGACTTGTTTTCCGAAGAGTGTGGCTTCAGAAGGCTAATGTTTCATCAAGAAAGCCTCTGTCTCTGTCAAAGTGCCCCACAGCTCCTCAGCAAGACAGTACAATGTCTCATGAGAAGTGAGGCAAGTCAGGTGGCTGCTGGGTGGCCATCTGCTAGAGGAAGTCATCGGAAAGTCCCTCCCTTCTCTGAAATTCATTGACTCAGTGACAGCACTTATCAGTTAAATTAACAAATTGTTCTGTTGAGGACTGAAGTTTCAACAAGGACTCGCTCTACTCATTCTCTGCTATGTGATAAACAACTTGGGGAAAATGTTTTAAACCTTCTTCAGAGGCCTCTGTGTGAGCACTGACATGGTGCCCTGACACTCTGGCTTTCTGGCCTCCACAGCTAGAGACATGTAACCTCCTGCTCGGAGAACCAGGCTCTTGTGTCATGAATCAGAGAAATCCACTTCAAACCAGCATAAGAAAAATGTGAATTTTATCTTAAGTTTCAACAGAGCTATTCCATAATGTCCAAGGGCAGGAAGTTTAGTCAAGTCTGAAGGGATTTACCCTAGGAAAGCCAACAGGCAGTCACTCTGTTTCTTCCGATGTCTTCATCTCTCTCAGTCTTGGTGGTAACCTGGTCTTCTTATGCTCTGAGTCCATGAGCTTCATACTTATGTTTGTAGGTGAGCCTTCTTAAATTTTCCACCTGCAGTGTTGTCCCACAGGTCTACATTTAGCCTTAGAGACTTTTGATAATAGCTGGCAGAGTGTTGATTGGTTGGTTTGGATCAAATGTCCATGCCTGCTCTGGATGGTCATTGGTCAGTTACAGGTGGTAGAAATGAGAAATTTTTCTTTACAGATAGAAGGTAAATCTCAGAGAAAAGGAGCAGTTAATGAACACAGAAGATACTTTTAGCTGTTATTAAGACACTCAAGTGATAGACAGTTTTATCACAGTACTTGGAAAAGAGGAATTGATAAACAAGTATTAGACATACATTAATTACAAATACAGAGAGAAAAAAAAAAAAGACCTGAGATAGGAAGTTTGCATGGGAGTGAATTGTACGTTCACATACTGCCTAGGAGACTTAAAGCTCACAGAATCCAAATTTGTGTCTTAGCAAAGCTGGAATCTGTAATATCACAAACCTCCAAGATCACTATTCACAAGTCAAGGTAGTGATTTGTAAATGCAGTAATGTCAGAGGTCTATTATAATTATTGTATTTCTCTTTGAAACACCCCACTACTAAAAATTGCAAAGAAAATTAAAAGACCAAGAGTTCAATATTTAATTCCCAAGATATACCATTGATTGTGGTCAAATGAGACAGAACTAGGCCGCTTGAACACTTCATATTTGCTCCCACATAAAGACGAAAATAATTTAAAAGCAGCAGGGGTGCCTATGTGGCTCAGGCAATTGAGCATCTGACTCTCGATTTCCACTCAGGTCATGATCCTGATATTGTAGTACTGAGCTCCATATAATGTTCCGCACTGAGCATGGAGTCTGCTTAAGATTCTCTCTCTCTCTGCCCCTCCCCCACTTGTTCTCTCTAAAAATAAATATAAAAAAAGAAAAATAAAAGCAGGAAGAATTGTTAAATATGTTACATCTTTGAAGTCTTTTTTGGAAAATATTAGGTAAACTTTGATATTTTCCTTAAAATCATCTATCACTTCTAGTGAAACTTTCATTGGGAATATCAAAACTATCCCGATGGGGTTAAAATAGGCCCAGAGGCTGAGAAAACTGCTTTACAAGAAAATATAATCTATGGAGCTGTAAGCTCTGAGTTGGTGTGATTTTGTATGACAAAGCCAATTATAGGCATATCCCCTCTCTACTTACCGAGAGCTAATTTAAGCTAACATTATTTCATATAATATTCCTTGGGGACTTAATCCTTTGCTTCTTAGGTAGGTAAAACTCTTTCTGACTTCAAAGGGAGTTTTGCCTACCTAAGAAACTGGATCATGTTTCTAGCTATATTATCTTGATTGAGGTCTCTTTTCTCTTGACTTCTTTTTAGTTTCTCAACGCCTGGATGTTTTGATGGACTACGTACGTAGGGGTGCATTCCTGTGCTAATTTGCATTAATGTCTCTCCCATTTGCCTTAACTGCCTAAGTAGCATTAAGAACAAATCTGTTGGCATACTCCTGAGAAACTGCACATTTTAATAGAATGTTTAAAATATATCAGGATGTATTTAAAATACTGAAGGATGTGCTATATAAGAAAATAAATAGCCCACAGTATTGGCAGGATGAACAGACGTGTATTCTGGTTTTGCTCTACTGCACTAGTAAAGTGCTTTGAAATGCACATAAGGGTCACATAAGAGGGTAGAGAAGCTATAGCAAAGGGTTGAATTTCACCAATTATTTGATAGTTTAAAAAATTAATGAAATAACAGCCCATTGGCTCCTGCAATTCTTTTCAAATGAAAATGCATCATCAGTCTTCTTGACTTCCGTGAAGGAAAGAAAAAGAGAACTGGCTTTGGCAAGTCAAGGCTAATTTCATTCAACAGATATATGTAAATTGATATTTTAGATGAAGATGTCTCAACTAAAGGTCAAGAGAATGCCCCAAACTAAATTTGGTTTCAAAGGCCAAAGAGGAATCCCAGACTCATTTGTTTTTATCAATATGTCGCTGCACCCACCGTGCACATGTCATGATCAGATGGAATCTGAGGGGGAAAGCTGACTGTAGCTCCCTCATTTGTAACATTACCTGGCTCTAAAGTGGAGACAGACTCGTGTGAAAAACATGGTCTCTTTTCCTCTTTGCTGTCAGTCATGATTTTATTCCAGTTTGGGAAAGCAATGCCAAGCTCAGTTATTGGAGTTGTTTTCTTAATTAATTGAGATTATGTGATCATAACTAAGATTTTGGCAGTGGGGCTAGGACAGACTTATTAATAATGATCAATTATGACCAGGTGGACTTTTTGACAGCTGATTTTTACCTGACAATATGTGTAAAACCTTTAATTAGACAAATACAGCTAACAAGCTGACCCCACCATCTGTTGTCATTTCTCTTCTTTGGTGTATCACTTCACTCATCGCATATGAAATATTAACCCTGTGTGGTGCAGGCCCCTTCAGTCCACCCCGCACAGAACTTCCCATCCATCCATCAGTATCACCAGTAACTGAGTGTCTCTCAAACTACTTAGAGCCTCATGACCAGAAAACAATTTTCCAAAGCTGTTTGGTGGGGATGGAAACAATGCCATTCTTCCTTCAAACCAAAGGGGGTCAGTTAGGCACCTTTCTTTTCTGTGCAGTTAATAAATAGCTTCACATCAAAGAATTCTCAGGCTTGAAGTGCTTGCTTGGCTGTGCTGGCTGGTGGCAGCTGCAGTGACATGGTGTCGTAATGACAGAGGCAAAAAATAACATAGAGCCCGGGTGCTGCCACACCTGCCTCTGGTCCTTTTCAGGACTGAGGTGTTTCTCCAGCAGTAGGGGGTGGGGGTGGGGTGGGGGTGGGAGTGGCTCACAGGTGTGCTCTTCCCCCTGCTGTCCAGAAGCCACCCCATTTTCCATTCCAAGAGCTCGCTCAGAGCTCCCTGTGGGGTCAGCGGAGGCTCTTTGGCAGGGATCCTCAGCTCCACTTCACCCTCTGCCTCATCTTGCTCCCCTCCCTCACCACAGAGTCATTCCTGTGTCCCCCAAAAACCCTGCACCCAAATCTCTTTCCTGGAGTCTGCTCCCAGACACCAGAGTTACAACCAACAGTTATGTCACAAGAGCTTGTTTGCAAACAGATACTGGACTTGGTCCAGGCTGAATTTTTGCCTTAAGACCTCACGTTTCTTTGGGTCTTACCTCAGGGTCGAGAGATGGTGGCTTTATCATGCACGTTATTATGGGAGACCTATACCAATGGCTGTATCTTATCTGGGTTATTTACCTCTTTCAATGCATATGGTCCTATCAGATACAACTCAAATGCTCATGCATTCAGCCAAGGATTTGAAGAGGAGAAATTGACTTTGGAATGCCTTCTCTCCACATCTTGTCTATTCCTATGGAGTATCCCTCTGTTTTCTGTCCTCCGTGATCACCTACTCCAACTTTTAGAAATTCCCCTAAGTTATAGTTTTGCTTCTAGTATAGTTTGTATACATACATACATATAGTTTGTACAAATAACATGCTTTAAGAGTTTGTTCTGGACAAGCTAAACTTGAGATATTTAATAAATATTCAACCAGAGATAACAAGGAGTATATTTGATAGAGCAATCTTGAACTCTGAGAAGAAATGTGGGGATTAGTATAAAACTTCTTCATGAAACAATGGGAATGGAGTGAGATTATTTAGGGAGAGTGGGAAGAAAGAGAGGCGAGCTTAGGATGAGCTTGGAAACTCATTCTAGAGGCCTGACAGAGGATGTGGGATCTGCGAAGGAGACTGAGAAGGAGCAGCCGAAGTGAGAGCAAACGGGGAGACTGTTACATTCTGGGTGCCAGAGTGCCTCAAGAGCAGTCACCTGTGGTGAATAATAGCTTTATTGAGATCTAATTCACACATCATAAAGCTTGTCCTTTTAAAGCATGCAATTCAGAGGCTTGAACATCCATTACTACTAATTCCAGAATATTTTTATCCTCTCAAAATAGAAACCCCATGTCCCCAGTCAGTCACTCATTTTCTCTTCTCCCAGCCTCTGGCAACTACTGATCTACATTTTATCTCTATGAATTTACATATTCTGGATATTCCATATAAGAGGAACTCTATATGTGGTCATTTGTAACTGGCTTCTTTCATTTATGTTTTCAACATTCATCTTGCTATAGTATTATCATTACTTTAGTCCTGTTCATTGCTAAATATTTGATCACATAGATATACTACATTTTTTTTCGTTATGAATTAGTTGATGAACATTTAGGTTGCTTTGTTTTTTGGATATTCTGAATAATGCGGCTTTAAACATTTGTGTGTAAGTTTTTGTGTGGATATATGTTTTCAGTTCCCTTGGATATATACTTGGGAGTGGAATTGATGGGTCATAACGTAACAATATTTAACTGTTTGATTAGCTGTCAGACTGTTTCCAAGGTGGCTTCACTGTTTTATATTCCCACTAGCAACAGTAAGTGAGGGCTCCATTTTCCCCAGGTCTTCCCCAGCGTTTGGTATTACTCATCTCTTTTGATTATGGTTATCCTATTCTTGTCAAGTGGTATCCCATTGTGGTTTTGATCTGCATTTCTCTGAAACCTAATGATGATGATATCTTTTCACGTACTTACTGGCCATTTTTATATTTTCTTTGGAGAACTGTCTAGTGAAATCCTTTGCGAGTTTTTAAATTGGGCTATGGGTCTTTTATTATGGAGTTGTAGGAGTTCTTTATTTGTTCTAAGTCTCCTACCAGATAGATGATTTGTAAATATTTTCTCTCATTCTGTGTCTTTCCACCCCCTCCGTAGTGCCTTTGGAAGCACAGAAGTGTTCGATTTCAGTGAAGGCCAACTTACCTATTTTTTATTTTGTTGCCTGCTCTTTTGCTGTCACGGTCAATTGTTCTTTGAGTGCTCTGAGAGATTGAGTAAAGTGAAGACCATAAGATAGCCACAGGTTTGGCAAGAAGGACGTCATTTGTGACCTTGGAGGAACTTTATAAAATGTTGAGATGGAACTCTTACTGGAGCACATTGTGAGGGACTAAGAACACCAAAGCCAACCTCTGGTCCCGAGGCACATGGAGTATGAGACAGAGGGCTGTGGCTTGCAGGGGAGGGGTCCTCAGAGGTGTCAGATTTTAGTTAAGACAAAAGAATCAAAAAGGGGTTAAAGTCATAGAACAGTTATTTATCAGTATTTGGAAGTTAGGGAAGGCACAGAGACTGGGTAGGGGGCTGGTGAATGATGGGTAGATTGGGCCACTTTGGGAGAATCCTGGAATAAATTCAAATTGATCCTTTGTCTTAGCTTCACTAGAACAAGACTCATGATCCTGAGGTGATGTATACAGCTGGAGACCTCTGGCCGTCAGGGAGCACACAGAAAGACTCCAGGGCTCTTGTCTCCTACAGTGGGAGACTGAGTACTGCCTCCCACCAGGACTGCCCACAGTGGAGGCTTCCCTTCACTAAGAACAGGGATTAGATTCTGGGTTATTATTCCTCTCAAAATACAGAACTCTGCTGCATAGACTATTTGTTAAATTTTCATGTCTTCTTTAAAAGAATGTTTTAGATAAAATCCTCTGGGCTAGGTGACAGAGATTCAATATCAAGTCAAATTCACATATAAATATCTGATTTGCTGTCACATTTAACTGTATGTTTGGTCTAGATGGTTTGAGGTATGAATTATGTCAGCCTACATTTTTTTTTGGAAAGTATGATCTTCAGAACTATTTTTAAGGCATCATATATTCCTAGAGTCAAAGTATTCTCAACACACATACACACACACAGAAGACTCATTGAAAATAATCTTTCCTGTATATGTAAAAATATGCAAAGTGTCTGCTTTGATTTATTCCATTCCACTTATGGCTGCTTACTGCAGTACAAATATCCAACAAGAAGCCCCTGGCAAACATGGTTGAATTTTACTTGCATTAGTCTCTAATTTAAATGCCACATGTGCTGGTTAGTTTAAGTCGCTTAAGTACCATGGATAAAATTTGATAAAAGTTTTATTTTTTCTTCCCCCATTATAATCCGCCTATTCTAGGATGGGTAAATGGCTTTGATCCATGACCTGTAATCTTTATTCTGAACGTGTGGATTCCATTAGACCCAAGGCCCCTGCTACAGCACTTCCCATTTGCAACTGGCGGTAAAGGGGAAAGGCTGTGGTCCAGGGCAGGCAGCTCGTCTTTATGTTAGAGTCACCCCAGAATTTGCATACATCGCTTAGGATCCCATTGGCCTGACCTTAGTCGTAAGGCCACTGCTAGCTAGAAGGGAGGCTGGGAAATGTCTTTTGCTATGAGCACAACCAAAATAAGTGAGTGCTAGTACTAAAGGAATGAGAAAATGGATACTAGGGTGAAGCACTGTCCACCAAAACAGGGAACAGCTGATGTGTGAATGCCTATCAGTTTTCCCATGATTACCTCAGTCTTGACTGCAGTGCCGTTCAAAGCAGGATGTCCTGTTTAACGAGGAATCTCTTCCCATTTGCTTGTTACAGAGAAACAAGGCAGTTACGGCACACATGAGAGGAAAGGGTGCGAGCACTATCTGAGTTGGTAACTCAGGCTTTGCTGTATACTGGCTCTGTGACTTTGAGTAAATGAACTGTCCATGCTTTTGTTTCTTCATAAAGATGAGAGGGATGAAAAGTGTCCGTGTTACAGCAAGCACTCAGTTGTGTTCATATTCTAGCAGCCACCGACGGTAATTAACTGCTTTTTGGCTAATGTTTTTAATAACGAAAATATCCTGAAATTGTTTGTGTTGTTCAAAGAGCAGCCATGTCCCTGTTTCATTGGCTTCATCTTTGGTAACATTTCCAACTTCATCTCTTATTCTTCCTGAAAATTCTCCTGTATTCCCCACTCTTTGCTATTTCCTGTTTTGACTCCTTCTGCTTCCTTCTTCCAAAGCCCTTCCATAGAATTTATGCTCAGAATTTCCTTAAACGTTTATCCCAAATCCCACCCTCCACCCTGCCCCCCCCACACAACTCTTGTCCACTCCTACCGCTCCTGTGCTTGAAGCCTCCTGTAATTGATATCATTCTATCATCCTCCGTCATCCAGTTGATACTGTACTCTAGACGCTATCAGATACTTCACTGCCTCACGACCAACCATTGCCCTTTTTGGCTTGCTGTTAGAAATCCAATTTTATTCAAGGCAGCAATAGGTCCAGCTCCAGGTAAAAATGTTTACTTTTCTAGCCTACATTCTAGCTAGTGGGAGCTATGCAATTCAGCTCTGGCCAGCGAGAAGTACTGGTGTCTGTAGTGCATCCTGACATATCAGGAAAGCTTTTTCTTCTAAGAAAAGAGGAGAGATGTTAGTGCCCCTTTGACAATTTTTTTTCTTTTTTACCATCTGTGTTTGTGATGTTTGAAATGATAGCAGTCATCTGGTGCTCATGAGGCAACACTCAGGAAGAAGAAGCCAAATGTACTAAGGGTGATGTAATAGAAATCTACAAAGAACCCAAGTCCCTATGAGAATCATTGGGCAGCTGACCATTGTCCCCAACTATCCAACTCCACATTTCTCCTTTTGGCTTTCTCCACCTACCTGTTGATAAAGCCACCAACACAACATATTTCCCATGCGCCCTCCCATCTCAGGTAAAATGTATGTCCTTTTCAGTTGTACAGTTAATAATATTGGAAGTAGAAAGTATTTACTAAAATTTCCATCTGCTCCACCTCTCATCTCCAGACATCAGACTTTACCAATTAAGCTGGCCTGGTGTGAGGTTGTCTGGCACTCTGCTTGAGACTCAATACACCAGTTCATCTCTCACCAGCGATGTGGTATCCCAGGGACCGCTATGGGCTTCTGAATTGCTCTCTGATACAGTTCACTCCTCCTCCTACCTATTCTCTTCTATCAAAAGATTCTGAGTCTTTGTTTAAGCCCAAGCCCTCCATGTAAATGTCAGTTGGCAGAATTAAGCTTCTCTGACTCCTGGGTGGGACTCTGCTGAGCATTTGCTGCCCTTGACCTTAGACTAGAGGCTGGCATTTGGCTCCCCTTGAGAAGACTTCACAGACACCAGTGCAACTGCCTGCCGGGTGCATGAACATCCAATGTCCCCTGGGTTCCCCTTAGAGTTCCCCGGGCCCTCCTGTGGGGACCCCTTGTCTGTTCACCCTGAGCTTGCTGCATGGATATGTCACACACAAGCCATGACTGGAGATGCCTGTAAGATTTGCGCCTCGTGCTTGTCTTTGTCCAGATTGTGTTCAGCTGTTGTCCCTCCTGTTGACCAGCACAGGTCTGACTTGCTAGGTGGGTCTAGCACCATCCCAGCCCCACTGGCCTGGTCTCCTTACCAGAAAGCTGCCACAGCGCAGCCACAAACCCTTTGGTAAAGTGATAACAATTTCAGTTACTTGGGGTTTGAGATTTGTCTTTTTTATTTTTTTAATAATACAATTGAAGCCCTGAGGGTTAGTGAGTTCTCCTTTTAAAATTTAAAAAAAAAGAACTCTGAAAGGGTATTTGTGAACATATAATAGGTGCATAATAATGGTTGGATAAATGGATAATGAGTCACTGAAGCCGGGGGAAACCCACAGGTCAGAATCACAATAGTGCTTCGTTTTCACAGTCTGTCTTCTGGACAGCTTCAGGGAGATCAGCCTGGTTGTAATTGATAAGGAAAATAGGAGTCTTTAATTCTTTCCAGTGCTGTCTTGTCTAATTAACACTACAATTTATAGCCAGTGGTTACATGAAAAAAAAAAAGTGTTATCTGGGCATTTATGCTAGTAATTCCAAATGCAACACAAATGACCCGGACATGGCTCATGGTAGAAAATATGAAAAGGGCTTAATGTAAAATCCAACCTTTTGGGCTTTAGTGACCACCTCTGCTGCTCAGGATCCATTCACACCTGACCAGCACCATAACCTGCGTTCAATCCATGTGTCTGCTTCACCAGCTGTTCCTTGGATCATTACATTTGATGGGTTCCCGAAGCCAGGGAACTAAGCCTCTTTGGACTTTTTTTTTTTTAAAGGCAACTTTTATCTTCTCATTGCCGTTTTTAGTAGGATGCCAACATTTTGGGTGGGGGGTTGTGTCTGAAGTGATGACTGGTCAGTGAAACAGTGCTGGAGCATGAAGACAAGCATGAGAAAAGGTACAAAATAATGACAAACTGCCATCTTTACAGTGAGGATCAGTGGGCGAGCCATAATAATTACATATATGTTAGTCTACAAATAATATAACAGGTAAAATAATAAAATGTGTGTGTGTGTCTGATTGCATCAAGGATCGAGGCAGCTGTCTGTATCGCAGTGAGCAGGTGGTTATATACAGGCCTGTGTTTTGATTTATGACTTTCATGTCCCCTTGACATGAACCACACACTTCCCCTGCACCCTCTAAACTGCTCAAATGATAATCATCAGTACCAAATGCTTGGCCCACCTTCATCTCTTGCCAGCTCTCACTCTCTCCACATCCCCTCCTTGGCTTTGTCCAAACCTCCAGTCACCTTCCAAGTCTATCAGAAACCCGCCAGTTCTGACTTCCCTCCCTGCCTGACCTAGCCTAATAGCCCAAAGAAAGGCCTGTTGCTTTACATGTGTCTTTGCACCCTGGTCCTTGATGCCCGGCTAGTCCTCAAGTATGATGAACCAGGATGAGGGCAACTTTCAACTGTCACGGGAGCCAGCCCTTGGCTGCTCCTGGGGAAAGGCATAAAGCTGCACCAACTGACGCCATCACAAATTGTGATTTCCAGTCACATCATAGCTGGCCTCCACACCGCCCACAAATACTTAAATATGTTTAGACATCACCAATGCTAACAGATTTGACCCAAACTTCACAACCATCATCAGGCCTAATATACCAGCTCACTCTCCTTACTCTCAGCAAATAACTCTTCTCCCAGGATAGGGATGAAATATGGCCACTAGGAGTGAACTCTTTAAAGTCCCACTATATCCCTCAAAATGCTGGTTTGTATTCAGTACCAGGAGCCCAGAGCCTTCCTCCTCTTCAAGAAAAATCCCTTTTATGACCTCTGGATGCCATTCCCATTCTCAGGAACATCTTCCCCCACTCTATAGGCCAACTACTTCTTTCCCAGATGCATTCTATTATTTCTCCTGCAAATGGATCTATTTGTCTTTCCTCTTTCTCCACATCTCTGCCTTTAATCAGATTGCCCTTAGTGCAAAGCCGTAGGAGCCCCTGGCTGTTCATCTAGTCCATCCTCCTTACCACTGTGTGTACTTGCAGCAATCTTTCTAAAATGTAAGCCTGAGCTAGCCTCCCCCCTATTTAATATCCTGTAGAGGCTTCTTACCACCACTAGGAAAAGTCCAAACTCCCTGGCACGGCATACGGTGCCCTGTGTTACCTGCCCACCTCTTTACCTCCATGTCTCTGTCTGCCCCCTAATACTCCTGCCATCACAGCCCACTTACAGCCCCTAAACACTGCTGACTCCTGGGTCTCTTCTTGTTCAGGTCTGTCCGCCTGGAATGGCTTCGCCCTGTTGTTCGTTCTTGGTGGTTCCTCAAGTCTTTGACGGAGGACTACCACCTCTGTGATGCCTTTTTCACCCACGTTACCCCATTCCCCCCCATCTACGTTAAATCCTTTAGCACTACCATTGGATCCCCCTCATGATTCTTTTATAGTCCTTATCATGCCTTATTAGTTATTCATCTGTTTGGGTATTTATTTACAGAAGTAAATAAATTCTCGAAAAGTTGAAAATACAAATAAGCAAAAAGAGGAAAAAAACCCCAAATGTATTATCCTCTGGATCTAATCAAAACTAAACTGTTGGCATATATTCTAGAATATCCTTCTGAGTATATCTGTCTATTTATATCTATATACATACATGCATAAAATTATTTGATAATGAGTTTATACTATCCATGCTATTTTATATCATAAAATTTTTTAGTTAACAGTGTTGTAAATATCTTTCCATGTCAATAAATAGACATCAAACCCTTTAAAAGCTATTGAAGGGCACCTGGGTGGCTCAGTTGGTTAAGCGTCCAGCTTCGGCTCAGGTCATGATCTCGCGTTCATGGGTTCGAGCCCCACGTCGGGCTCTGTGCTGACAGCTAGCTCAGAGCCTGGAGCCTGCTTCAGATTCTGTGTCTCCCTCTCTCTCTGACCCTCCCCTGCTCATGCTCTCTCTCTCTGTCTCTCAAAAATAAATGAAAAAAACATAAGAAACTTAAAAGCTATTGAGAGTTAGAATGTATGTAAATTTTATTCTATTGCCTGCCATTAGACATCCAGAATATTTAAAATTTTTCATTATTATAATCAGTGTTGAAATGATTATGAATAAATAATTGTGCATATTTCTGTTAGGGATTTTTTTTGGATTAAACTCTTAGAAGTACAATTTTTGGGTCAAGAGGAGTATTGGTAGATAGTTTGCCCAATAGCAGAATCACCCTGTGTTTAAATACTGGTCTATTTCTCTTCCTTCCAATTAGTTCAGAACCGCCTCCAAGGTGGAAACATTGTCTTATTAGTTTCTATGTTTCCAAGCCCACACTTAGAGTATTACTTCCTCATATCATAGTCAAGTATATCATAATTCATGACATTTACCTAATTGTCCTTTTCTAAAAGTAAGGAAACCCCAAACAGGGCTTCAGGATCATCAGTCTCAAACTTAGTTCCAGTGGTTTCAAGAAAAGCAGCCTGACAGCATGACAGGCATGGTGTTTGAACCTCTGTGTTGAATGGGATAGAGAGCACGTGAAGTCAGTATTTGTGGGCTGTGCCACCAATTTGGTGATTAATCACTTATTCATGCACATAATGGCATTTCTTATGATGTTATTTACTAGTTAATACACATATCTTCATTTTTCTCAGTTAAGAAAAAATTCCAAGAACAGGGGGATGATTATATTTCTTGGTGGGCCTATACATTTGTGTTCCAAGTAGGTCCTAAATCAACATTTTTAGGGGCACCTGAGTGGCTCAGTTGATTAAGCATCTGACTTTGGCTCAGGTCATGATCTTGCAGTTTGTGAGTTCAAGCCCTGCGTCGGGTTCTATGCTGACGGCTCAGAACCTGGACCCTGCAATGGATTCTGTGTCTCTGTCTCTCTCTGCCCCTCCCCCTTCTCTCTCTCTTTCTCAAAAATAAACATTAAAAAATTAAAAATAAACATTTTTAATCACCCCAAATAAATCTAGTCTTGATGATAAAACTACCAGGGGGAGGGACAGGCACTTACTCTGCTAATGTTTTCACCCCCTGATAAAGGGCCAGATAAGAGAATAAACCACCACAGGGGTGCCTGGGTGGCTCAATCGATTGAGCATCTGGCTTCGGCTCAGGTCACGATCTCGCCGTTTGTGGGTTGGAGCCCTGTGTCAGGTTCTGCGCTGACAGCTCTGATCCTGGAGCCTGTCTTTGGATTCTGTGTCTCTCTCTCCCTGATCCTCCTCTGCTCACGCTGTTTCTTTCTCTCTCTCTCTCCCTCTCAAAAAATAAATAAAACATTAAAAAAAAAAAAGAATAAACCACCTCAGGCACACTGCTTACGTACAGTTGAAGATGTCACCAATGGATGACAAGCAGTGAGTGAATGTGTTGGCTGAGGCAGCGGGCAGGCATTGCTGAGTCAAGTAGGAGGTAAAGGAGCATCTGAGTACCTCAAGTAAACGCACTTTTCCTGTTTCCACCCATCTCCCCACCCTTCCACCCATCAGTTCCTTTTAGCACTGTTTCTAATATTTTATGTATCTAACTTGAATTGTTTGAATAACAAAAAACCTTCTTTGAAAAAATATATTTATTTATTTATGGATTTGATTTATTATATATTTATTTATGGATTTGATTTATTTTGGAGAGGAGGAGAGGGATGGAGGGAGGGAGAGGCAGAGAGAGAGGGAAAGAGAGAATCCCAAGCAGACTCCATGCTCTCAGTAGAGCCCCAAATGAGATCATGAACTGAGCCAAGATCACTGACCGAGCCACCAAGGCGCTCCTGAATAACATATAACCTTCTAGGGGCGCCTGGGTGGCTCAGTCGGTTGAGCATCCGGCTTCGGCTCAGATCTCACGGTTTGTGGGTTCGAGCCCCGCATCGGACTCTGTGCTGACAGCTAGCTCAGAGCCTGGAGCCTGTTTCAGATTCTGTATCTCCCTCTCTGACCCTCCCCTGCTCGCACTGTCTCTCTCTGTCTCTCAAAAATAAATAAAAAGCATTTAAAAAATTAAAAAAAAACATATAACCTTCTATCAGCTTAAAGAGTGCAGGAATATTCTTTAAAAGCCAGTAATAGGAATAGGGGAGAAAAGAAAAAGAGTTTCTGGAGCCAATACCTACTTACCAGCTTGCTCAAGTATATCTGACGTGAATTCTGCAGTAATCAAACATTCAAGGCTCAAGGTTCCAAAATGAACCCCAGGCCTTTAGCCTAAAAAGCTTGCAAAATCACAGCTAAGCATGGTGGAGGTAGAGAGGAAGGAGTACAACAGGTTGAAACTAAATTACAAAAAGTTACTACTAAGAAACATCCTACTAAATATGGAGGCCAAAGTGGTAAGTGATCCACTCATTCCTATGAAATGGTTTGACTCTTGCATGAACGAGTATTAGAAACAGTTTCTGTATTTGTCCTGTCTTATTTCCTGACGAGTACTGGATGCCCCTGGACCTAGTCCCCCACCCCCACCAAGCGTCACCCGGAGGTGGGGCTTCTACCTCCACTTCTTTTGCCCTGCTTCCCAGGCTTTGAGGTTTCATGAAACGGGACAAGGGTAAAGAAAAAAGAAAAGACAGGGAGACAGTCATAAGGTTGTTAGCTTTTAATTGTGCAAGTAAACAGATTGGGAATAACTCTCTCATCTACTATCATTACCTATACAAAAACAGAACACTGCAATACACTATAAGAAGAGAAAATAAAGTTCTCCCCAAGTCTGGACAGTAGGAAATCTAAGCCAACACAGATAACAATATCCTATTCTTGTTTCTCTTTTCATGAAAAATGTGTGAAAACTTTATAACGGAGCAACACTGGCATGCGGGAAGTTACTTTAGTCTACACCTGCACATTTTCCACTTTTCCCATACATACGCCTCAAAACACTGCCTTTCTGTTTCTAGTCTGTTGTTCTGGCTCCATCTCCTGCCTCTCTCCCCAAGCGCTCGGCCTCCCCTGCTTTCACTCAGCCTTTTTTCCCTCCAATTCGTCCTCCTGCCATCCTTTTACTTTGATATCATGGAGCTATGATTCCATTGTGGGCCAAGCCCTTATTCTTACCTTTTAGCTCTACTTTTCTCCACTCCATATTACATCTCCACAGGTCCTAGCTATCGTGCATTCACAGGGGCCCCAGAATCTCTTAGGGGAGGGAGTAGTCTGTTCCTTGGGGTGGAAGGATCAGTCCGCCCTATTGAGTTCTAAGAAGATGAGCAGAGTTCACCAGATACATGCCTGAGGCTCTCCTGTTTCTCCTGGTCCAGGATTTCCCCACATCTAGAAAATACTGAGTTGGTTTCTCCTTGGCTTTCTTGTCTCTCTTTTTTCTTATAAATTATGAATAATTATTCAAAAAATTGGAAAATTAAAAATAAAGACAAATTGCCATTCATAATTCCACTACTTAACAACCCTTTATCAGTTTGATGAATTGCTTAAAAGTATCCACTTAAAAAAAAAAAGTGCTCTGTTGGTGGGAATGTAAATTGGATCAGTCACTGTGGAAAACAGTTTGGCACTTCCTCAAAAAAATAAAAAATAGGGATGCCATACAATCTGGTAATTCCACTACTGGGTATTTACCTAAAGAAAACAAAAGTACTAATTTGAAAAGATATATGCACCCCTATGTTCATTGCCACGTTTTTTTTTTTTACAATAGCTAACATATGAAAGCAACCTAAGTGTCCGTCTGAAGACGAACGGATAAAGAGGACGTGCTATCTACATGATATTACAACTAATATTACTCATAACAATGTAATATTACGCAGCCATAAAAAAGAGTAGAATCTTGTCATCTGTGACAATATGGATGGACCCAGAGGGTATAATGTTAAGTGAAATAAATCAGAGACAAATACCATCTGATTTCACTTATATGTGGAATCTATAAAACAAAAAAGAAACAGAACCATAAATATATAGAACAAACTGAGGAGCCAGAGGAGAGGTGGAGGGGGGCAAAAAGGAGTGAAGGGGAGAGGGAGATACAGACATTGGGTACAGAATGAATAAAGTATGGGAATAAATGCCACAGCACAGGAAATATCGTAAACAGTATTGTAATCGTGCTGACGGTAACAGATGGTAGCTATACTTGGGGTGAGCGTGGCAAGATGGACAGAGATATTGAATCACTATGTTGTATATCTGAGACTAATGTAACACTATCAACTATATTTCAATTAAAAAAAGAAATTCCCGTAATCAGTTTAAAATACACTATTTTTCATTTTGTACACTATTAGGGTTTCCTCTTTGTTACCAGTGTTCAAAACCATTTTAAAAACTAGTGTGTACCATTCCATTGACTGGATGTGTTCATTTTATTTACCCATGTCTATACTAATATCTTTATGGCTTGATATTTTTGCCTGTTGTTTCTCCACATATCCATGTCCCATTTGGAAATATTTTTTTTTATCATAGACTTCTGGTAATGAAGTTATGGCTCAAAGGACCTGACCATTTATTTAGACCCTTGATCCATATTAGCAAGTTGTATTTGTAGAGGTTATCCTAGGGGCACCTGGGTGCTCATTCAGTTGAGCATCCAGTTTTGGCTCAAGTCATGATCTCGTGGCTTATGAGTTCGAGCTCAGGGTTGGGCTCTGTGCTGACAGGTCAGAGCCTGGAGTCTGCTTTGGATTCTGTGTTCTTCTCTTGCTCTGCCCCTCCCCCACTCATGCTCTGTCTCTTTCTCTATTAAAAATAAATAAAAACATTAAAAAGAAATTTGAAAAAGTTATTCTAATGTATCAATGGATACAACTTTTAGCATATTCTTTCCACAAATGAATGCTCTCATTGTATAGCTCATTTCATAAGCAGTAAGTGTTACTTTATTGCTGTTATCATTTATTTTTCTTCCGATTAGTAGGTTTGTTAATTTCCCACATTTGTTTCTGGCTCATCTTTTGTAAATTACCTATTTACTTGCCTGTTAACATAGTTTCTCCTTTTTTTTTCTGATACATATGCCTCTTAATAGTGTCTTCATTATGATTTTTCATTAAAAATTTCTTTTAAACATTTTTATTTATTTTTGAGAGAGACAGAGTGCAAGTGGAGGAGGGGCAGAGAGAGGGAGACACAGAATCTAAAGCAGGCTCCAGGCCCCAGCTCTCAGCTGTCCATAGAGAGCACAACACGGGGCTTGAACCCACATACTGTGAGATCATGACCTGAGCCAAAGTTGGACACTTAACCGACTAAGTCACCCAGGCACCTCCATTATTAATTTTTAAAATCAATATGTATGAATTCTTTATAAAGATATTACCATTGTCAGACTGTTCTTCTATCTTGGCTATATTTTTCTCTGATTTACATAAGTTTTGAAATTTAATACTGTGAAGTTGGCCAACTGTTTTGTAGATTCTTAGGCTTAGAAAGTTGTCTTACCAAAAGGAATAAAAAGGTGAGGAAGATAGAAAAGGAAAGTCATCATGCTGTCTGAGTTAGGTATTCAGTTGTGTTCTTTCTTTTAGGGCCAGGCATCAGATTCCTGTGGAAAATGGGGTCAAGGGTCACCCCCAGACTCTTCCTCACTGGTATGTAAGGGTTCAGAGGAGGGAGGTAAGATGGTATCAATCAGTTCCTGGGTGGACAGCTTGATCCTGATGAGGATAACATCTCTTCCTCGGGGTTGGGAATAAGAGTTTGGGTAGGTTATGGGTGACTGGGCAAGAGTCTGAGCTACCGTGAGGGGAGGGACAGGGGGTGTGACAGGAGATGCTCCACTAAACTTCTTCATTATAGGCCTGAGGTCCACTTAACACTCACTATTTATTTACTGTTTTTCCCCCTCTTGGAGGGAAATAATCTGAGACTATTGACAGTTGTTTCCAAGTAAGTTAAAACCAGACCTACGTGTGCCTTATGGGAGTTAGAAAACTCACATTACTGACATAGAAGAATTTGTAAACTGGTAAAACTAGCAGAGAGTCCTTTTAGAGTTGGTCCAAAAATTGTTTCTGTTGGCTGCTTAGTGCTGCTGCTAAGAATAAGGAGGGGCCTGCCCGCTCAACCTACTGCAATAGACTTATCCAGTGTAAGGACAATGTGCTTGCTTCCTGCCAATCACCTGTGCTCCAGGAGGAGTCTCATAGGGTCCAGAAACTCCTCCCCTTCACTCCCTGCTGCCTGAGGCCCCGTGCCCATTTAAGTAGATGCCTGGTTGCAGACTCCACAGGGCTTTTGAAAGACACTGGATCCTAATCGGCAATGTCATAGAAAGAAGGGAAAAACATAAGCCGGGGAAGGTGAAACCAGTCTGGTGGTATTCGCATGTTTTAGAAGTCATACTTTTCAGTCTCTTAAAATGTAGCACACTCATATATGCATGTAGTTCTGCAAAGCCGCTGTGAAAAACAGGAGCCCCCTACAATATTTCTGTCCCCAGACCTTTTTACTTCCCAGAGACCCTTACTTCAATTTTTATTT
>PJEM01014375.1:0-35536 GCA_004023845.1 Helogale parvula
AATGAGTTTGGAAGCTTTCCTTCTATTTCTATTTTTTGGAATAGTTTGAGAAGAATGGGTATTAGCTCTGCTTTAAATGTCTGGTAAAATTCCCCTGGGAAGCCATCTGGCCCTGGGCTCTTATTTGTTGGGAGAATTTTGATAACGTGGTGTGGTTTGTTGTGGTAGGTCTTGGAGGCTATTCTCAGAGGCTCCGCCCCTACCTGAGGCAAAATGAGCAGCAGGAGGTGAAGTGTGCACCTTCACAGACTCAATTGCGGAGTCCCCACCCCCAGCCAGGATGGCGATTGCAATGGGGGAAAGGGGAAAAACAAAAAACAAAAAACAAAAAACAAAAACTGAGTCTCTCTTGGTTTCTGATAGATAGCTGTTGTTCAAGGCACTGTGCGCTGCTGGAGATGAGCTGGGAGCTCCTGCAATTTAAGCGCGCGCCCAGGCCTCCACCTGCCCCCGACTCCTTGTTGGAGGTCGTGTAGGTGCGGGCCCTATTTTTTCCTGTGGGCACCCAGGATTCGCGCAGTCCGTGCAGGGGGCGAGGTGCGCTGTGGAAATATGGTTCGTGGTCCCGTTCCCAAAACGAAGTTCAAATCGGCCGCCCCGGTGCAGCCGCAGCCCCGGCCGTTCTCAGCCCTGTTCTCGCCGCAGCTGCTCCCCCGGTGCCGCCGCACTCGGGCTGCTCTCCGCCGCCAGGGAGGTCTGCTCCCTCGGCGCCGCTGCGCTCCGCCGCTGGGAGAAAAGCCAGGAGAAAAGCCGGGAGGTGAGCTCCCCTGTCTCTTCCCTTTGTCTCTCTGGCTCCGCGTGCTTTCCCCACGTTGGGCTGGGGATCTTGCCTCCCCTGCCTGTCCCGGGCTGGCCCGTTTTCAGATCTCCCCCGTTCGCCCCCACTCACTCAGGTATCCTTGAAGTTCCCTTCTTTCTGGGGTCCGTATTTTCTCCTTACGCTCTCGCAGATGAGAGCAATATCCCTCTCAGTTAAATAGATGGGGCGGATGGAGTTTACAGAGCTCCCTTCCTCTCCGCCATCCTAGCTGTTGTTTGGAACAATTTTAAATTGGAGCATAAAGGAACTGAACAAGAAGCAGCAGACTATGGGGGCATAGTTGAAGGAACTGAGAGTGAGGGGCAAAGAACATACGGAGGATCATAAAGCTGTGGGAGGAAGGAGATAGAATAGGCCCTTGGCAGAGATACTTTTATGCCTACATCTAGGCTGTCTGGGAATATGAAGACTATCTAGAACACTGGAGGAGCCGGGGGTTCTCAGTGATTGTAGGTCCCTGGCATTCATGTCTTTATGTGTTATTCTCCCAAACTAGAAAAGGTTGGCAAGGGTAACCAACAGAATATTGTAGAAATGATTGAGTATGTCTTTTGAGTCTGAATTATGAAAGATATGTGGCTTCTGCCTTGCTTGTTTTGGACCTCTCAATCTGGGAAAGCCAGTTGGCATGTTGTGAGGATTCTCAAGAATAGGTGAGATCCACAGGTGAGAATCAAGGCCTCTGTCCAGTAGACATGAGTGAGCAATTCTGGAAGTAGATTTTCTAACCTCAAACGAGCCTTTAGATGAAAGTCTGAACTGATATCTTTTCTTAAAACTTTTTTTATAATTTATTTTTTAAAATTTACATCCAAGTTAGTTAGCATATAGTGCAACAATGATTTCAGGAATAGAATCCTTAATGCCCCTTACCCATTTAGCCTATCCCCCCACAATCCCTCCAGCAACCCTCTGTTTGTTCTCCATATTTAAGAGTCTCTTATGTTTCCTTCCCTTCTGGGTTTTTACATTAGTTTTGTTTCCCTTCCCTTATGTTCATCTGTTTTGTATATTAAAGTCCTCATATGAGTGAAGTCATATGATCTTTGTCTTTCTCTGACTGACTAATTTCGCTTAGCATAATACCCTCTACTTCCATCCAGTAGTTGCAAATGGCAAGATTTCATTCTTTTTGATTGCCAAGTAATACTCCATTGTATGTATTTACCACTTCTTCTTTATCCATTCATCCATCGATAGACATATGGGCTCTTTCCAAACTTTGGCTATTGTTGATAGTGCTACCATAAATATTGGGGTGCATGAGCCCCTTTGAGACAGCATACCTATATCGCTTGGATAAATACCTAGTAGTGCAATTCCTGGGTTGTAAGGTAGTTCTATTTTTAATTTTTTGAGGAAACTCCATATTGTTTTCCACAGTGGCTGTACCAGTTTGCATTCCCATCAGCAGTGCAAAAGAAATCCTCTTTCTCTGCATCCTTGGCAACATCTGTGGTTGCCTGAGTTGTTGATGTGAGCCATTCTGATGGGTGTGAGGTGGTATTTCATTGTGGTTTTGATTTGTATTTCCCTGATGATGAGTGATTTTGTGCATTTTTTATGTGTCTGTTCACCAGCTGAATGTCTTCATGAGAGAAGTGTCTATTCATGGTTTTTGCCCATTTCTTCTCTGGATTCTTTGTTTTATGGGTGTTGACTTTGAGAAGTTCTTTATAGATTTTGGATACTAACCCTTTATCTGATATATTGTTTGCAAATATCTTCTCCCGTTCTGTTGGCTGCCTTTTGGTATTGCTGACTGTTTCCTTCACTGTACAGACTTTATTTTGATGAAGTCCCAATAGTTCATTTTTGTTTTTGCTTCTCTTGCCTCTGGAGAGGGGTTGAGTAAGAAGTTGCTTCTTCTTACAGCTTACAATGGTCAAGGTCCAGGAGGTTTTTGTCTGCCTTCTCCTCTAGGATTTTGATGGCTTCTGTCTTACATTTAGGTTTTTCATCCATTTTGAGTTAATTTTTGGGTGTCGTGTAAGAAAGTGGTCCAAGTTCATTTTTCTGCATGTCACTGTTCAGTTTTCTGAGTACCACTTGCTGAGGAGACTGTCTTTATTCCATTGGATATTCTTTCCTGCTTTGTCAAAGATTAGTTGGCCGTACATTTGTGGGTCCATTTCTGGCTTCTCTATTTTGTTCTATTGATCTTATAGTTCATAAACTAAGCAGGTGGAGAGACTTGCAGTGTTCCTGAAGAGCGAGTTTGGCCCAACTGTGTGGGGCTTAGTATAAGGCTCTGTTCTCCACTAGATGGTGCTGCTTTTCTCACTGTCAAGGATTGTTCTGGCGCTTGAGGGTGTGTATGGTCATGTGTGGGAGTTGTGAAAATGGCGTCACCCAGCTACCCAGTTTTTAGTATCAGAGGTCTGTTCTGATCAGCAATTGCACACCCATCTTTTGTCTTCAGTTTCTGTCCATTCCCTACTTTTACACTGTCTGTGACCAAGCTGTCAGGTTGCCAGGAGGCACCTCCCTCCTGAGTTTTACCTGGGATGTGCTGTGTTTCCCAACCTCTCACTTCTGAGGGACTGCAGCTTTGACCCACTCAGATCCTCTGGAGGAGGGTCTCACTGAGCAATGGCCAGGTGCCTACCTCACCCAGGAACGTTGGTGGGGCTGTGCTGTTGTCAATGTCCAGAGACTGCGGCTGAGTTCCAACCCACCCCAGAAAAAGTTCATGCCATCGTGTAACAGTAGAATTTTAGGGATTATGGTAAGTCACAACATATGTCTGGCACCAGGCTTCACCCTTAATGACATTTTTCCAGCACCAGTCAATGTGTTTGGCTTTGGGGTGGCTGCACAACCTCTACCAAATGTCCTTCCAGCAAGGGAACTGCCTCTCCCTGTGAGGCCCCAGGACTTCTGGACCTCACTCTCTGCTCCTGGGGATTCACCCTTCCCACCAGAGCACCAGAGTACTGCCAGGTATAGAGCTGTGACGTTTAAGACTCTGAGCTCCCTGTTTATAGAGTCTTAATGGAATTTAAAGCCTCTCTTTTCTCTTTTCTCCCTTTTTTGTTCAGTCCCTGTGGCTGTTCCTACTTTTCCACCTTCTCTCCAGCTGCTTTTGTGGTGGATGCTTTTCCCGTACTCTCCTTCCATCTCCGTCCTCTCTCCACAAACAAAACAGCTCCTTGCCATCTGCATCTTCTCTCTCCCCCAGTTCACCTCTCTGCATTGCATACCTGCTGAGTTCTGTGGCTCAGGTTGTGAAAATTGTGTTAATCCTCAACTCAGTTTTCTAGGTGTGCAGGATGGTTTAGTATTGATCTGGCTGTATTTCACGGACATGAGGTACAAAAAAACTTCCATGCTCTTCTGCCATCTTGGCCCTTCCTCCTCAGGACTGCTATCTAAACTGGTCTTGAGACCTTGAGCCAGAGCTATCAGATGACCTTCTGAATTCTTGACCTAAAGAAACTCTGAGTAATAAGTCTGCTGTTTTAGCCTGCTATGTATTGGGGTAATTAATTATGTGGGAGTAGGTAATTAATGTATTAAGAGAGAATTTAAATAGAATACCCTCCTAAGTTCCACTGCTCTGTAGAGTCCATAGGAGTTGAACATGGTGCCTTAACCTGAGTTATTATTTTTGTTCTTTTGAATTCTGCATCTGCTTGATTAGCTCAAAACAAGACTTTAGGACTACTGACTATACTATCCTGCCTTTCCATAATAAAGGGTGTAGTGTTTAAGTTACAATTTTAAGTGCTGAAGGGAGAAATACAGGGTAAAATAAAAGAATATAAGTTGTTCATACTGCTACTGTTTATGTGTAAGAGTAATACAGGCATGAGAGACTGAATAGTCTGAATAAAACTATACTATGTACACCTGGTATAAGATCATCAGCTTAACATTTTCCCGCTGAAAGTATCTGGGCTGTTAGTGCCTTAGTACTATTGATCTTTTCTTGTCTCTTTTTAAAAATATTTATTTAAATCAGTTTCTATAATTTGGATCATATTTCTGCCTCTCTCCTTCTTTTAAAAACAGCCCTATTGCACTCTTTTGATAATAGAATATTCTAAAACCCTCTCTTTGTATTCTACATTACAGCTTCATTTCAAAGTCCAAATCCTTAAAATTGGCATTGTTTAGCAAATTAACAATGACTTATACCGTAGTAGATACCCTGTTATTCTTTTTATGGCTTTATGTAACAATTTGGCCATTGCATAAAAGGATATGTACCAATGATTCTAATAAATGAGACACCATCCTGAGTTCCCTTTTAAGTAGAGAAAAGCCTATTAAAATTAATTCATGAACAAAAATCCCACTGTATTCAGCAAGGCAATTTCAAGTTGAGTGATAACACTATCTCCCTTGCTCAGATGCTGCTATTTACATATTTAACATCCTGAACCACTATGGAGATTTCAACGCTATTTAAACATTAGCATAGAGCAAGCATGTGAACCAGATACATCTACCTATTGCTTTTAAAATTTGACTCCTTTTTTAACTTTGTTATCAAACTCGGAAATCTTTACTAGTTCCGTGGAAATTATATTATTAAGGAATGTCAGCTTCTGGCGCCCTCTTGTGGAGAAAGGCTCCTGGTGTTAGTCTTACTGGCTTGTCAGTTGTCTTTTTCAGGGGAATCTGAAAGGATGAATCATTTCTCCATTTATTTACTCAACATGATTTTAATTACTGAAACAGTGTGACTCACTTCTTGCTCAGTTATAGGACTGAGGAACTGAGATAAGTTTCTATTAAAGCAAACATGAGATATGTACAAAATTCTTGATTCTTTTTATTTTCACTTGTATTGATAATAATAATTTCTGAAATACAGTGGGTTAAGTTTAGCTAGTGGGGAGCCTTCCATTCAGCATTTATCCTCTCAGGTCTGGGACCAGGATCCACCGGTCTTGTCAGCAGTTGTGTCCTTGCGGGGTGGCTCATTAGACACAACCCCATAATTCATCCCTAGTGCCCATTCCTTCCTTGGTCTCTTCCACACATGGGTCTCCTTTGGTCTGTCCTCTGCTGACATGTTAATGTTCTTTCCTGAAGGCAGAGCATCGAGCACTTATCAGGAGCTGGAGTCTGAGTAATGCCAGTGGGCTAACACAGTGTTTGGGTAATCCATACCTACACTACACAAACTAAGAATAAAACTAGGCCCAAAGCATGTGGATGATTTCTCTGATTCTGTTTATACCTGCCTCTGTGGAAACTCTAGCTGCATCCAGGTATCCCCATCCCAATTTCTGGAAGTTTCCATAAGTGCTCATACTCATTTCCTCAGCCACCATGCCGTGAAGTATTTTCCTTTCTTCACACCAGACCCTGGGGATGTTCAGGCTGCCTGATGTTGCCTATTAGTGTGGGTGTAGGACACCGATGGATGTGTAGCTACAAGGATCCTGCCTCTGTTATGCTGGGACCAGCTGAGATCACTAGAGCACGTGCTAGTGTTATGCGCAGATCACAATATCGTCCTCAAAAACCAGAGACCACCAGGGAGACTGACCGAGTCACTCATGCAAAAGCAAAGGGCATTTATTATGGGCTTAAGTTCGCTGGGCTTAAGCTTGGACTCACAGACTTTACCAGCACAGTGGATCCGTGCTGAGAGCCCCGAACAAGGGCTGAGCAGGGTTTTTATGGGTTTTGGGAAGGGGAGTTACCGGAAATTGAGACACAGGTACAGTGATCCAACCATTATCGTTGGCAGTAACTTTAACCACACACATTGTTTAGAGCCTCTGTTACTTTTGGTGAGACCCAATCACAACATTTAGAGTACTAACCAATTACAGAGTGGACCCAGGACCCCCATGTAGGGTGTAACTAGCTTTAAGCAATAAGTGATTATCTATAGCTTCTATCTCTAGGCCCGCCCTTAGGAATGTTAAGCATTTTAGCTGGACGCTTCTGATTGGGTGTTACTAGGGTGGTCCCTGGTTGAGCAATCTGTGCCCTTGTATTGTCTAATGATTCTGGGAAACTAAAACTTAGGCCTTCAAGGACAGAGGGGAAACTTGAAGCCTGTCGTGGAGTCAGTTTGGTTCAGACCTGTGTCCTTTCACTAGAGATCCAGTTCTGTCAAGGCTTCCCTCTGTACTTTGTCCTGGCTTCATCTCCAAACAGGGGAAATTCCTACTCTTGTTTTGTCATCTTTCCTAAAGTTCCAAAGCAGTGCTGATTTGGGTACTCCGTGTTTCTCACACCTCTGAGCCAGGCAGCTTTCCTGTAGTTATGGTAAAGGCTCTGCTCTTCATGCCTGGCCCTCAGGGACGTGAAGGCAGAGGCCTGGGAGGAGGGGTGGGAGTGCTAGAACAAGAGGAGGCACATGCTCGCTAGTCCTCCCGTTACTCTTCACTCAGGACATTTTTATTAGAAGAAACAGTGAGTTTGACTTCTCTTTCTTTCTTTGCCCAAAGGCTCCCACACTCCTAGATTCTTTGTGGCTCTGATTTATTTGTTTGCCAGAAATGCTCAGACATGCCTGAGTCTAAGAAGAATGTAACTTAGACTCCACTGGGGTTCTCTGCATATTCATTAATGGTGACAAGAGTGATAGTGGGTTGTGGTGCCAGGCTGTAGAAAAGGAACATCTTTAGATGGAAAACACTGGCAGTGTTCACGCTTCTAAAATATTCTAGCAGTTGTTCTTGAGGGGAGACTACATCTCGGAAACTCTGCATATAGTTTCAAAGGTTCTCGAACATATCATCACGACAGAATACTAAAAATGAGAAGTTCGCACATAATTCTATTTTATAGAGCACTTCCACTTTGTAATGTGTTCAGCAAACATTATACAGATTATTGTAAAGCTTGTTGTTTACAGTTACTGAGGTTACAAGAAATCCAATAACCAAATGCCTTGGTAAGTGAGTAGGCATTTTTAAAAGGGAGATTGGCTTGACTAGCCAGAGATCTGCATAAAGACTTTTTTGTTTCTTCTATTCTTCTGGTAATTAAGTCAAACAGGTCCTAGTACCGGCCTCATCTTTGCCTGTGGCATTTTGTGGCACAATAGAACAAGCTTAGCTCCTCCTGATGTTTACAGGTAGGTAGACTGGAAGACAGTGTGGTTCACGGGAGGAAGCCTGCCTAGTTTTGAATTTAGGTGCCCTCACCTTCTAGCCAACTCGCCTTGACAGTAATCTTTGCCTCCATTTGAACCTGCATTTCCTCCAAGCCTCTATTTCCTGTTATAAGAAATGCTGGTACCTACCTCATAGGCTGCAAGACTTTGCTGAGATGATTAATAAAAGCTAGAACAGTGCAGGACACGTAAGTAAAACTGTAAGTCACTTCTGTTCTTACAAAAAGAAAATATAAATTCTCTCACTGAAGTTTCGAATGCCAATTATTCCTCAGCAAAGCTGTTAGTAAAAGTGAGGGAACAAAAATTTAAATGAAAATTGTCTTACTAAAATAAAATGCCAAGCTTGACTCCTGAAAAATCAGATTTTTTTTCAAAGGAAGATAAAGTTCTGGGAAAGACAGATGGGCTGTGCTTCCTGAAGAACTTTATGAAAAGGAGTGTCTGGGGAGATCATGAAATAAGGTTATAAAGCGTCCTGGCTGTGAATTTGAATCACCATCTACTTTGCTCTGTTTTATCTACGCCAGCACAATGGGAAAGGGAGCCCGTAGCCACATGTGGCTCTCAATCGCTTGAAATGTGGCTAATCTGAATTAAGATGTGGTGTCAGTCTAAAATATACACCAGAGACTGTAGTTAATAACACTGCACTGCATATGTGAAAGTTGCTTAGAGTGTACTCTAATAGTACACATTATAAGAAAAAAAACTGTAACCATGTGTGGTGATGGATCAAATCATGTTGTACACTTGAAACTAATATGATGTTCGTTGTCAATTATACCTCAGTTAGAAAAATACACACCAGCTTTTTAAAAATTTTTATTTATTTATTTTGGGAGACAGAGCATGAGCAAGACTAAGAGAGGTATAGAGAGAGAAGGAGAGAGAGAGAATCCCAAGCAGGTCCACATGTGTGTAGTAGGTCCCAATGTGGGGCTCTACTACACATGAACTGAGCTGAAATCAAGAGTTGGATGCTTAACTGACTGAAACACCCAGGTGCCCCAAGATTTTGAAGATTTAGTATAAAAAGAGTATAGTTTATTTGATTAAAAAATATTGATTATATGTTGAAATAATATTTTTGATGTTTCTTAAAGGAAATATATTATGAAAGTTTATTTCACCTCTTTATTTTTACTTTTCAAAATGTGGCTGCTGGAAACTTTACAATTGTAGATTTAGCTTCACTGAGATTACTATAGGACAGTGCTATGATCCAGACACATTTATGTCTTTTCTTGGTAACCCAGGGATGCACAGAAAGGACACAACTTCTGGAAGAAATGAAGCAGTGAAGGAGATTATCTTTTTAATAGCAGACCATTCCCATTACATCTGTACAATTTTCATATATACAATACTGAACTCTAGTTTCAGATGTTATGACTTCAAACCAGACACCATCACTGAGTATTTGTGTGATCTGGGGCAAGGGTCTGATCCTCCTGATTCTCTGTCCCCTTGAACCCCCTGCTCCTGTCAAGGGGGGGTGATGTCATTACTTAGGTCTACAAACTCAGTTGTGCAAGACATAGACATTTATTTTCCATAACTGAGATTAATTTCTGTTATGAATGTTCATTCCATCTGTTGCTGGAAACAATCTCAGTTCTTTCAGGGTTCACTTTTCCCGTAAACAAAGTGTTTCCATTCCTGTGTGTAGTACTTATGTAAGGGGGGGATGAGCATGTGCTTTTGGGTGTCATTGTCCATCCCCGCTGGTGTCAGTGGGGACGTTGTCCTCCATGTCAGGTTTAGTCATCAAGGTTGTCTACTTCCTCCTTGCCCGAGTGGCAAGGCTCTGCAGGTGGCCTAGTTCTTTCTTCCATGTCAGAACCTATTTAGGGTTTATGGAAAACAGTCATCCAGTTGCAAAACCTACTTCATAGGTGCATTAAGAGGAATAAAAAAGATGATCTATGTAAGATGCTTAGCACAATGCCTGATACAAATTAAGCATCTATAAAGGTAATTATTTTTGCTAATGTTGATGTTGCTGCTCTTGTTCTTGCATTTTGTGTTTCCAGACATCTAGTTGCCAGAAAAATGGAGGGAAGGTTACCCTTCTTTTCCTCCTTTTTTTTCAGTAGTTGGCATTGAGGAGAGAAAATGGGTACAGTGGAGGGGAGACAAAACCAAACAAAATAAAACATTAGTCTCTAATTACCCTTTGGTTCTGATCAAGAGATTAATAATCTAGGATTGGTGCTAGGAAGGTGTGTGCGGATGCGTACAAAATGGGGTCGCTAGATCTAACATTAGAAGGTACCATTTAATGATAGAAATAAAACTGTTGTAAATACTCATTAAGCATTTCTGATAAGCCAGTAATGGTGTGGAGGATACAGAAGTGCTGGTCATAGTCTACACATGTGAAGAACTTTCAACTGGATAATAAAAACATACGTTGCACTTTTAAAATGAGAGATGGTGGGGGTTGGAAGGCTGACTGTTTCTGTATGATCTCATATAGCAACCATCTTTAGGTGGGGATGTCAAAGTTCAGGATTTATATTAAAACTTCAGATAAAGAAACTCAATTTGTTAGTGTACTTTGAGCTAATAGGAACTCAGATGCTTACTCTTTTCCAAACTCAAAAGAAGCAAATGGGCTATCATAATGTTGATATATTAATATACAATAAGGGATATACTTCTCAAGTGAGAAGAATTCTCATGTAAAATTTAATGATGGCTAATAACCACCAGAAGATAAAATGAGTCCTTTTTTCAGTTTTCATTAATATTCATTTATTAGTGCATTCATTTTGTCATCTGGTGTGTATTAGCTGACACTGAAGTTGTTTTTGCTTTAGATGTATAAAAGAAATTCATTGGCATTGAAAATTTTACCCATTAATTACATTTTTTAAGTGTGGAGATTGGGAAAAGACTTTTAATATTAAGATTTAAGTAGTTAAATATTTCAGATCAGCATGTGGGAAGCCAGTGTTTTGTAAGAGGATGGCTTGAAGACCACTGGCCCAGGTTTTGAATGCCTTATTATTTTGATGCTTCTCTTCTATGCCCTCACATTATTGAAGGGTTAAGACTTGATTCGGTCTTTGAATGAAGTATTAGATTGGGATTAAGGTAAAGAAATGGGACATGGAAGCTGGAGAGTGAATTTACATAGGAGGAAGATGTGCCAGAAGACCTTTACTAGAACGCAGAGGGGAGTCAGCCGGAGGCTGATGGGGAAATGTGCTGTTTGGAGGCCAGAATTGAGAGGCAATGTGATTTTACTGTACCGTATTAAACTCCACAGTGGCATGAAGAGTGTATTTGTTGGAGGAGACCTGAACTAAAAGGCTCTTAAATCTCTTAACAAGAATCCTGGAATTTGGAGTGATAATTTCCACTTGGCATTGGATGTTGCCAAGATGCTGAGTGTGACATACCATCTAATAAGATTTATCTAAAGTTTTTCGATCCCCACGAACTCCATTTCCAAAGTGTTGAATTTGAGGATCATAACAGAAACTTACTTTGTGTTTAACTTCTGTCAGCACTTGTTAAAAGTCATTTTACAAACCATTCTTTGAAATACTGTTTAGAGAATCAGCTATTCTGAACTCTGGTGTGAACTAGAAATGTGTCTGATTTTAAACTCTTTTGCCTCTGAAAGCTGTCTTTTTGATAACAATTTAATAGCCTCTTTGAGGCAAAAGGTAGGTAGCATATGTCACTAATACATCTAATGTAGAGTTATTATCAAATCTTTCTGTTTCAATATTTCCTCCCATCCCCTAAGTCTCATTTAATAACATCAAATTGAGTTATAGAATATTAGAACTGTAAGGGATGATCTTGAGTCATGTAGCTGTGGTCTCTTTGTTTTTTGGAATTCTCTAAGGCATTGGAAGAAATACAATTCAAAGCACTCTGTTTTTTCTAGCTAATTCCTCGGGACTGGGCCAACCTCATAACCCAGCCAAAATAGCAGCATTCTGCTCTGTATCGACTGCCAATTTGTTTTTCTGACATCCTGTGTATAATGAAGCAAAACACCATTTTTTAATCCGATCTCTTTTTTGTTAATTTAGATACTCAGTTTCATAGAATCTATCCTTCCACAAATGAACAGATATGGCGGAGGTAGAGTTTCACACCCTGACTCAGGTAAGCATGTAGTAATGTGGTCTCCCACCTTCGCTGTGTGTTCAGCAGGTGATAATTGGATGTGTCCACTTTCCTGAGTCACAGTAGCCAGATGTTTGCTCAAACACCAGTCTAGATGTTTCTGTGAAGTTATTTTATGATGAGGTTAGCATTTAAGCCAGTGGAAGTTTAGTAAAGCAGGTGACCCTCCACAATGTGGTTGGAGGTCTGAAGAGGCAGAAGACTAACTTCCTTGAGAAAAAGGAATTCTACCTGCGGTGTCTCTTCAGACTTGAGCTGCAACACCAACACTTTCCGGTCTCTCATCTGCAGGCCTAGACTGGCACAGGCACAGCCCTCAGATCTTGTGCTTGCCGGCCTCTGTGTTGTATGTGCCAGTTCCCTAAAATAATTTCCCTCTTTCTATCTTTTTCAAAGTCTCTCTGCCTCTGTCTACACACACACACACACACACACACACACACACACACACACACACACACACAAATCCTGTTGTCTCTATTTCTCTGGAGAACCCTGACTAATACAATCAGGATTAATGATCTACCTCTGACCAAACTTCATCTGTAACCCTACGTGTTAGAGTTTAAAGTGAAAGCAAGAGATTAGAGTCACATTTTATAGATGACTGAATCAGTCTTCATGAGAAAATAAAAGAAAAATGGAAACCTAAAAACGAGGAGGCATGATTTTATTATTGTCCACTGGTTAACCCCTCAAATAGATTTCATTGTGTCAGAGATTAGTTGCCTTTAAGCAGATCCAGGTTTGATTGGAGAGTTTGGGAAGCTTTCTTTAAGAGTAATATGGAAGTATTACCATTAGCCTAGGTTTGGAAGTGAATATTTTTTTCAGGTTGAGAAGAAGAATCCCAACAATTCCCAAGGGTTTAAAAGCTGACAAAAACTGTAAACATAACAAAATCCACAAAGAAAACATACTTTTAATTGATTAATTGCCTGATATACCAGCACAGGTATATAGTTTTTTGGAGTATGTATTTATTATTACTACTTCAGAAAAGAAAGGCAATTTATTCTGTAGATTTCAAACCCTGTTTCTTGTCCACTACCAAACTTCTGTGCCAGACACCATTAGATACATTAATGTGGAGGTATGACCTTGACCTCTGCCTTGCATATTTACTGAAAAGATGCATTTCCGGAAACTTTCCCTATAGTGGAATAACTTAACTATAAATTACTGAGACTGAAAACCATGTAAATATATCCCATAGAACCTCCCCAAATGGCTTTCTGACTTGACTTTACCTAATCAGAGTCTAAAAATACCACAGTCACCCCAATGTCATATATGAGGTATCCCCGTATATGAGGGGACATGTGATAGAGAAGAATTCATAATGGAAAGGGACACATACCCTAAGGTAAGATAAAATATCCTCGTTTTGTAAATTTTACCAAAACATATGATTATGTGAACTCGATAAATGAGAGGCCTCAAAGCGGACGCCTTTGGCTACCATAATTATGTGTATAATACTCTTCTCTTTTCCTATTTTAAAATAATTTTTCAAAGAATCGCTTATTAATGTAAATTTATTAATATATTTTCATGCTACTGGGATAATGTGTGAAACTTTCCATAATTAACTGTAAATATTTATACTGTGAGTGTGGGAACTACATATGAATAGGAAATGAAATATCTTTAAATCATAAATTTGCAATGAATATTTTAGAGCAGTGTAATTGAATCTTGCTTATAATTATGGTAGACATACAATAATGGCTGTTTTTTTTCTTTGAAATAGCTTTTTCTTTTTCACCCCTGGAAGGGCAGAGGAAAAGAACAAGAAAAAAGTGGAACAGGCCAGCTTTTATCAGGGGAGGCTGACTTCAGAAATAAAACATGTACTGGAGCCATTCACAGTTAGAACTGATTTCAAAATGAAATTACCATTGGCTTTCAAATGGAAATTTCAGGGAGAAAATGTTAATAAAAATGTAATGGTTATAATGGCAACCGTAATGATGATGATGCTATGTGTGTGTTGTTAGATGGATGATTATCATAATCTCTGACACTTTTTTTAGTCCATAAAGAGGTAGATTAAAATTGGTACTTACAGAGATCATAATTTATTCACTTTTCCCTAGCTCATTAAAATGACTTTGCCATTATTTCGGAATTCTCATCGTATGATGGGGCCATGCACATATGGCACAGACAATCAGACTGACAGGAACTTTTAGTCAGTTCCAATTCTGCTTTCATTATTCACAGGACTAAAGACTCTCTTTATAAAATCAGTTACTTGGCATTTTCTCATTGATTCTGAAAGAGGTTTATGTATGAATATGCATAGGAATCTGTGGCTGGCTGTTGTATTGGTGCTCTCCCCAGCCCCCAGAAGAAGAGACAACTATGCCTCCCAATACTAATGCCCTTGGGTAGCCCCCTTCCATAGAACTAGGGGCTTGACCATGTAACTTGCTGTGGTCAACGGACATTAGCAAATGTGACCCAAGCAAGTTTGTTGAGGGCTTGCACACTTAAGTTGTCCTTTTGGAAGACTTCGTCTTGGAACCCAGATACCATTCATTCTATAGGGAAGTCTAAGCTATATTGCTACTGAGAGATGACTTGTGGAATGGCCCTGGATGGGGAAACACAACAAAGAGAGAAAGGCCACTTGGAAGAAAACCAAGGTTTCCTAGCCAAATTTCCAGTTAACTCCATGAGAGACCTCCCCTGACACTGAAGAAATACAACCACCAGTCAGTCCACATAAATGGGATAGAAAACACGTTATTGTGGTTTTAAACTGGTAAGTATTCATTTGTAAAGCAGCAATAGATAAAGGAAACAGGACTATAGAAAGATTTTTAAAAAATAGAAAGATTTTTAAAAACCATCTCACTTGTATATGAAAATGATTTAGGTGAAATTAGAGTCTTATTAAGTCAAATGCCCATAAAATGATGTGTATTCAGCATTTTATATGTACAGCCTTATGATTTTGTAGCTGACGCTTATTAATTACTTTCTGTATCTGTATATTAGTCATTATACTAAATATCTTATTTATTAAAATTATTAATTAAAATTTACTAATTTATTAATAATAGATTATCATTACTTTAAAAATCTACACAATTCTATGTAGGTGCTGTGTTTTTCCCCATCCTGTAGATGGGGAATCTGAGACTTAAAGACAGTAAATATTTGTCTGAAGTTACAGTGTGTGGAAGATATAACAAAGAGATAAAATGCAGGCTGTACAAGCAGTGGAATGTACAGTTTTTAGGAAGGTCTATATTCGTGAAATTAGTGTAAGAAGAGATGACACTTCTATTAAACAGTGTGGTGCTAGTTAAAAGTATTTTGAATCAGAATGATACCAGTTTAAACTACGGCTCTGCCAGCAGCTTTGTGACATTAATTTATTTAAACTCCCTGAGCCTCAGTTTTCCTATCCATCTGTTTAAAAATATCTGTTCCACGGTTGTTGGAGAGAGTAACCTGGGCCAAGAAGTCAGCTTATATCTAATTCTGTGGACTGTTCTCATCTCTTCCCAAATCCGTGTTCTGAGATATCACATGGATCGTTTAAAATCAGCAGTGGTGGGAGTTTTAAATTCTGAAAATATTAAAGCCCCATCGTCCAAAAACTTCCAGCCTGGAGTCTGACAGAATCTGACTTTACCAACTCAACAGCACAGGAGTGAGGTGTGGCCCTGAAAAAAGGGAGGAGCTGGTGGGGTCGGTCACCCGTGGGTTCCTGGCAGAAGATTCTGAGGAGGATCTCCTGGAAGAGGAAGAGCTGATGCATTCTGGACTGGTTGCTGTTTCTGGGGCAGGGTTATGAGAGATTAAGTACGGGTTGTGTGCTGCCAGGAGGGTGGAAAGGTTTAACGATTGCTCCTACAACTGGAAATAGCCGAGGGAGTCTGGGGAAGTCACTGATGAGAAAGTGGTGATCACTCATCCCGGGGGTTGTTATGATGCTGGACGACCACATAAAGCAACAGTTTGTCCTGTCAACTTTGCGGCCAACTCTGACCTTCCGGCCTGATTAGCTGCAGGGCTGCTTTTTTTTAGTCCAAGTCGATTGTGACACTTACTGTCTCAGAAAGTCTCTCAGAGATCAGCATACACTATGAACTGGGACTTTAAATGTTCTTTCCCAGGAACTCTGTTGTTCAACATTTACCAGCTTATCACTACTTGTTTGTTTTCATGTTTCTGTCTTTTCAGAACAGATTCCTCTTCTTTTAAGACTCAGTGGACACAGTCAAGTTCTATATGCATAACTAATAAATGTCTACTATTTTCTCTAGCTGTTATTTAAATTTTTTTTCTGGTTTTCTTTTCTTTTCTTTGTTTCTTTTTTTTTTTTTTGAGAAACAGAGAGAGGCAGCATGAGCCAGGGAGGGTCAAGAGAGAGAGAGAGACACAGAATCTGAAACAGGCTCCAGGCTCTGAGCTAGCTGTCAGCACAAAGCCCGATGTGGGGCTCGAACCCATGAACTGTGAGATCATGATCTGAGCTGAAGTCGCACGTTTAACCAACTGAGCCACCCAGGCACCCCTCTAGTTGCTATTTAGAATCCCCAGGGAATACCTATGTTTCTCAAATCCAATCTTAAGTACCTACCTTTGAATCACTTACCCATTTCAGGGTTTGTCTGAGAATGTGTGAAGATTCTGTCAGAACTGCCTGACTGAAAAAATGCTTAACAAAACATTTCTTCTCAGAACATAGGAAGCCTTTCCTCTAGGAAAAAAACAGTTCAATTTTCCACCTTAGTCTGTAAAAGTTTCCTAAAATCACTAAAAAAATCCAGATTTCTTTAGCTTCAACAAATTGGCGCAGTGACTATAAAATACACATGAAAACGGGATGGTTGGGTTATGCTTATTTGTTTTTGTCCAGAACTCCTCTAATGGAGAAAACAAGTACATATTAGTCCACTGTTTAGGTAATGTTGATGGAGAAATGACCATGCATTTACCCATCCAGTGCGTATATTCAAAGATGCAGATGCAATTGTTAGGCAAAAGACAAGGATCTGTCAGAGAACTTTTCAAGCGTGGTGTTTCAAAACAAGGAATTATTTTTCTTCTTCTAAAATATTATACATTTTGGAAAGAAAATAGGTTGCCTCCACAATGGACAGAAATTAAGATGAGGAAGAACGATGACTCAGAATGAAAGATGCACTGATTTTGGAGTTGAAAGAGATCAGAGAGAGCATCTTAAACTTTTTGGATTACAGACCTGCTTGACAGTCTGAAGCCATGGATCTTTTCCCCAGAAAATGCATCTGTCTTAGTGTGTGCATACACATGTATACCCACCATCACAGAATTTCAGTGTTCTTTGATCTCTTGGAGCCCATTCATAGACTCCAATCAAAGGGAAAAATCTGGATACAGTCTGTTGACTTTATTTCTGAAGTTTTCCAGCCAAGGAGACACATCGAAGTAGTGGCAGATCTACGGCAGATCGGCTGCTCCCACCCATGTCTTCTCTCATCAGCTTCTTTCCCCCACCAGCCATGAGACAGCTAACAGGGTAGATCCCAAGGTTTGTGACAGGACATGATAAGCCATACAGTGTGGTGGTTTAGGACATAGGCTTTGGAGTTGGTTCGGCCCAGGCTCAAGGTCTGGCTTTGTTTCAAATTTTAATTATAGTTGAAACGTTCTAAGCTTTAATTTTGTCATGGTAATATGGGGAAAGTTATGGAGCTGAAGAACTGATGTAAAGACTAAACGAGCATAATATGTACAAAGTACTTAGTGCCTGTGTCCTCCAAAACTAGAGAGCCAGACAGGTGGACACAGAGAATCACATCTTACTGGAACAGAAACCCATGAGCAGAAACCACTGTGAGAACCAGTGTCAGGGTAAGAGAGAAATCCTAAAGCAGAAATGACAATTGGTGGAGGCTCAGTGTCAGCAAGTCTGAGAGTTAGGACTTCCAGGGAGGCCCCATTCAAGGCCGGGTATGCCCACGCTTTTGTGAGTTTATCTCCAGGAGCTCTGCCAGGTTCTCAAGGTGAAAACTGGAGACAGAGCCCATTTTGAGCCATTTTGAAGCACATTTTGTTCTTTACAAGGCGTGCCCTGTGACTTCAGTTCTTTCATGGATCTAAGAAAAGTTGTTGATTTTTAGTTCGATTTCTTACTTGTTATTGCAGAGTGACAATTTCTAAGCTCCTTGTTGCTGGACTGGAAACCAGACACCTTGAACAAGACATGTTTTTACTTTTCTTGGGTAAATATCTGGAAGTGAAATTGCTTAATGAAGATTTTTAGTGCTCCTTTTGTTGGTGATGCAGAATTATGACTTTATTTAAGCACTGTATTTGAAGTTTTTTTTTCATTCACCAAGGAAATACATATTTGGGCAATAATTCTTTAAAAAGTACATTATTGTAACATATCATTGTTTTGCTGTCAGCTTTATGATATGCTGCTTCAGGTTTAATATTGTAAACACAAGTTCTCACCAAAAAAAACTTCACTGAAAGTTTTTCTCTTTATATGCTTTATCAAGAAACCCCTTGCCTGGCCTTGGGTGATAGAGGAGTTATTAGCGAGGACTGAAAGGTATTCCTTTCTTATCTGCCCTTCCATGTCTATCTTTCCAAAAAGGATAAAAAAGTCTTGGGGATCTAATATCTACACATTGACTGTGGGTATCAAAGGAGTAGAGACTGGACCCATCTGGCACCTCAGCCCAGGGCTGATGATCAGGGCAAAGTAGCCCAGGACATAGGCATGAGTGCAGCTTCTTGCCTAAACACCATATGAGGATATTTCTGGGACCCTGGCAAAGCTTTAAGGAATATCTAAAAACTGAGGGGGATGAAAGGAGCCTAATCACCCGTGATTTAGGCCAAGGATTGGAACTGCGTACCAACCTGGTGACAAAGGGGAGTTATGCCTATTATATAACTGGTAACTATAAATGAAACAAATGTAGCAAATAATGTTCATTGGAAAAGTTAACCTTATATTAAAAATTATTCCAGTTATACTTTTAATACCACTTTTACTTATTTTTATTCTATTTTTATGAGAAGAAGGGGTATAGATCTCAGTGTCTTTGGGTATAATTTTTAATCTTAGTGAGAACTTTTATATTTCACAGTTTAGTTTATTAAATCATCTAAAATTTTAATACAAGCAGAAATAAGTATATTATGGATCATCTGAACTGATAATGGTCCTAGGACTTCATGTTTATGACTTATGTGTTATTCGGTAAAGGCCAAGTGACTTGATGATGTGCTCTTATTGATGAGATTTTCAGAGTGATTAGGGTTGGGATAAGTGACTGGAGAACCGGGTCTTCTTTTGGTATGTGACATAACAAATTACCATGAACTTAGTATCTTTAAACAATCCACATTGATTATCTTGCAGTTTCTGTGGGTCAGGAGGCTGAGCAGATCTTCGTTTGTGTCCTCTGCTTAGGACTTCACAAGGTGTTAGTTAAGGCTTCTGCTTGCCTATGTTCTCCTTTGGAGTCTTTCCTGGAGAAGAATTTTCTTCTCTCACTGATTGTTTACAGAGTTCATTTACTTGCAACTGTAAGATTCATGGCAAGTTGCTTCTTCAATGCCAGCAGGAGAGAGAATCTCTAGCAAATGGACTCTCTATGACACAATGTAGTTGTGGGAGTGGCATCTCCTCACCGGTGCCACATCATGTTAGTTAGAAGGGAGTCACAGGAGGAGATAATGTAAGGATATAAATACTAGGAGGCAGATATCAGAGGCCACCTAAAAGTCTGCCCACCCCACAATAAATGAAGCATAAAACTAAATATAATATAATATATGGCAGATAATATGTTATTAACCTCAAGGTTTGTCTTTCATGTTCAGCCACGCAATATCATCTCTTACATAAAACTAACGTAATTAATGATGCATATAGTTTAACAATGGTAATAAAGAAGAATTTTTCTTCTTTAAAGAAGGATTTGTATATTACCTAGCCTAATCTGATTGTTTTCTTCAGAAGAAAAAATGTTCTGTTGCTGGGATCATCTATAGAATTATTCTTTAAATTAGCACCCATTTAAAGGAATTAGTTTCCTAGGGCTTGGTGTAACAAAGTATGACAAACATGGTGGTTTAAAACAAAGGAAATTTATTCTCTCAAAGTTCTGGAGGCTAAAAATCTGAAAGCAAGATGTCAACAGGGCCCTGCTCTCCTTGAAACCTCTAAGATGGGATTCTTGCCTGCTCTTCATAGATTCTGGTGCTTGTTGAAAATCTTTGGCACCCCTTGGCTTGTAGGTGCATTGTTCCAAGTTTTGCATCTGTTATCACCTGACATTCTCCTTGTGTATTTCTGTATGCCTGCTTTTTTTTTTTTTTTTTAATAAGGATCCTAGTCATGTTGGATTATGAGACTGCTATAGTCAGGTATGATCTAAGTTTGGCTTAACTAATTACATCTGCTATGATCTTGTTTCCAAATAAGGTCATATTCTGAGGTGCTGAGATGGACATGAATATTGGGGGAACACTATTCAACTCAGACAAGTTTAGTAGCAGTAACGCCATGTGGTAGATCATTTTCGAAATTGTTCTTCACTTGATCTTAGCCAAAAGGCTGAGAAGTGATTTTTTTGAAATCGTTCTAAATGATTCCTACCTCCTACTCTTCACTCCTTGTATCGTTTCCTCATCTTTGGTGTATACTGGATCTAGTGGTTTTATTCTAATAAACAGAATAGGCAAAAGAGCTGGGATGTCACTTTGATACTAAGCTGTAAAAGTCTGTGGTTTTAGTTCTGCCTTCAGACTCTGTCTTTGGCTCTTCTTATTTGTACTGATGAAGCAAGCCGCCATGTTGTGAGCTATGTTATGGAGATGCTGGCATAGCAGAGAAGTGAGGGCAGCATCTGGCCAACAGTCAGTGAGAAACTGAGGAGAGCAACTGAACCCTGCCAACAGCCACTGGAGTGAGCTACCACCAGTCATGTTTTAAGATGACTGCAGACCCAGCTGACAGCTTGACTGCAGCCTTCCAAGATCCGAGGGCTGGAGGATCTGCTAAGCTGTGCCCAAATTCCTGACTCACAGAAACAGTGAGATGATAATGTTGTTTTATGGCACTCAATTTGTTACATTTCAGTAGATAAGTAATATCCACTATTTCTCCTGTATCATTCTCACCAAATATTATGAAACTTGTGAATATGTTTTACATTTTCCTTTTATTTAAAAAAAAGTCAGGGGCACCTGGGTGGCTCAGTCAGTTAAGCCTCCGACTTTGGCTCAGGTCAGATCTCAGTTTGTGGGTTCGAGCCCTGCATCAGGCTCTGTGCTGACAGCTAGCTCAGAGCCTGGAGCCTGCTTTCGGTTCTGTGTCTCCTTCTCTCTGTGCCCCTCCCCCTCTCATGCTCTCTCTCTGTATCAAAAATAAATAAAACATTAAAAAAATTTAAAAAAAAGTCAAACAAGTACAGTCTACTGTAGCTTAATACAGCATAGCTTCTAACGGTGTCACTGTAAACTTTCTATGGGTGATTTAATAATGTCAGGTGAAATTCTTGCCTCTTATGAACTCTGAAGAAAATCCCAGAGATTTAATCATTGAGGTTTAATTAAAGTTGATGGGATTAATTATATAATCATATCAACAACATAATATGTTTACTCTTAACTGAAGCACTGTTTTTTGTCTTGGACATTGGAAATAAACAGAAATTTATTTTGGCTTGGCAGTTCAGATTAGACAGACATGGGTTTATTATTGTCTTCTGAAGGTTGGGTTTATAATGATAAAGCAATTAACCATTTGACAAACCCCTGTCCTATCTCTGTTTATTCTAAAAGAACTAGAAAAGCCAATTTCTTTCAGTCAAGAAAAAGTTGTTTTTCTGGTTTCCATTCAGCGCTACATAAACTTGCAATATAAAGCCTTGGGAAAGGAGAGTTGTGTATAGGTGAGTTACATTTGATTATTTTTAATTAGTCCATTGATATTAATACTTTTGAAAGTCAAGACAATGGTAATAAATCTGGTGGTATACTAGGATATTAAACAATTTTAAGGAAATCACAATATGATTTTCCATTAATTGAAACATTAATTTTCTTCCTGTGCTATCAACTTTTCCTTTTTTTAAAAAAAATTAATGTTTATTTACTTTTAAGAGAAAGACAGAGACAGAGATAGAGACAGAGACAGAGACAGACAGAGCATGGGCAGGAGAGGGGCAGAGAGAGATGGAGGCACAGAATCTGAAACAGGCTCCAGGCTCTGAGCAGCCAGCACAGAGCCTGACACAGAGCTTGAACTCATGAACCTCAGGATCATGATCTGAGCCAAAGTCAGATGCTCAACCAGTTGAGCCATCCAAGTGCCTCTATTTATTTTTGAGAGAGAGCATGAGAGGGGAAGGGGCAGAGAGAGAGAGAGGGGAATATATGATCTGAAGTAGGCTCCTTGCTGACAGCAGCTAGCCCCAAGTGGGGCTCAAACCCATGAAATACGAGATCATAACCTGAGTGAGAGTTGGACACTCAACCAACTGAGCCACCCAGGTGCCCAGGAGTGTTATTCCCTTCCACATGTTATCCTCATTTAAGGTAGAAGCTTTAAATCCATGCTAAATTTAACTGAAATTTCAGCTCATGACCTAGTCAGATCTGAAGATATGAATTACAGAACCATATATTCATTTGGGTAAACCAGCTGGATCTCTAAACAGAAAGTAATTCAGGCAAAGGACTGGCATATGTTATTGTGGTCACTGGCCTGCAAGATGGCCCATCATGATCATTACCTCCTAGAATCCACGTCCTTATGTAAGTTCCTCCCACATGATTCAGAGCTGGTCTGTGTGAATAATAGGAGTCAGTGGAAGGGACAGTGTGTGACTTTAAGCCTACGTCATATAAGGCACTGAAACTTCTGCCTGGGTGACCTTTGGGTCTTCATTCAGAGGAAAGCCAAGTGTAAGGACTCATGGCAGCCCTGTGAGGAGGCCCAGGTGGAGAACACCTGAAGTCTTTGCAACTTGCCTGATAAATGTATGAGCTACTGTGGGGGCACCTGGGTGGCTCAGTTGGTTAAGCATCCAACTTAGACTCAAGTCATGATCTTATGGTTTGTGAGATTGAGCCTTGCATTGAACTATCTGCTCTCAGTGCAGAGACCATTTCAGAGCCTCTGTGTCCCTCTTTCTCTGCTCCTCCCTAACTCATGTGCTCCCTCTGTCTCTCAAAAATAAATTAAAACAAACTAACAGACAAACAAAAAACCTGATTGCACTCTCATAAAAGACTCTGAGAGAGAACAACCCAGTCAAGCTGTTTCTGTGGATCCACAGAAGCCATGAAAGGTAGTTTTTCTTGCTTTCAGCCTCCAAGTTTTGGGATGATTTGTTACAAAGCATTACATGCTTACCATAGTTACCTATTTCCCCTCAATATAAAGATGCAGATATCTGACTTGAAAAGGTGACCTTTGGTGTACATAGCTTATGGTAGGTACTCAAAAGTATTAATTGAATGAATTAATAAGTGCATAAATGGAAACATTTAAGAATATAGCTCTGGAATTTAGTTAAGGTTACAGAATCGAATTAGCATTCTGAAGACCAGAGAAATATTTTCATATTGTTAAAATATTTAGCCTCATGGAATGGGAGGAATTGCATAGAATATGTTGAACAACAGGACATGACTATAATCTTCCAACATACAGAAGAGATGTTCATTTCTACAACAATATTATAAGATGAAAATTATAAGGGCATTTAATCTGTGGCAGGGATAGTGTGATGGTAAATTTGATGCATCAACTTAGACAGTCTGTAGTATATGGTTATTTCATTAAACATCAATCTAAGAGTTTCTATGATGGTACTTTGTATATGTGGCTAACATTTATGGTCAGTTGATTTTAAGTAATGTATGTGGGTCGCATCAAATTGATTAAAGTTCTTCAGAGCTGAAACTGAGGTTTTCTGAAGAAGATTTTCTGCCTCTGTAGTATCAACTTCTGTTTTTTTCCAGCCTGTTGCTCTATGGAATTCAAATTTACTGGCCTCTACAATTGTGTGAGCCAATTCCTTAAAATAAGTCTCTCTCTCTCTCTCTCCACACACATACATACACTATCAGTTCTTCTTCTGTGGAGAACGCTGATGGATATAGACTGATATTCCCAGTGAGTATGGATATAATCTCTTACATTTTCCCAGTCTTTTTAAATTAGTTTTGATGTTAAGTCGTCAGAGTGGACAATAGGCTATGAGCAGTAGTGACCTGTGTCATTTTTAGTACAAGCCACTGAGGAGCCATGTTTTTTCCTCTCTCTTCTAGTCTGAAGTAGGTTGAAAACTATGTGCCCTCTAATTTACCACTGACTTAAAAAAAAGGCATGCCAACTACTAGTGGACTGTGATGTGAACAAAATCAAATCCTTGTTGTGTTAAGTGAGATTTTAAATTTTATTTATTTCACCAGTTTATCCTATCTTGAATGATATACTACCAAAATAGAAAAAAATGAAATCATGGGCTTATTAATCAGAGATCATTTGGTTGTAAGCAAATGAAAAGCCATCTCAATCCATTTCTTAAAAAAGAATGGCTTATATAAGTTTATATAATTAAGTGGTCCAAGAGTAGATCTCCAGGTTTATTCAAAACTGAATCCAGAGAGTCAAAAAACTGTCATCAAGATTTGGGTTTTATTCCTAGCCTAATTCACACTTTTCCTTTTTTTTTTTTTTTTTTTTTGGACCAACAAGTCATAGGGAATGATTTTGATTCACCTGATTGGCTATGTCTCTAACTCTGAACCATTCACTGTGGCTGGTCCACGAGGACTAAAATTCAGGGGTCAACTTTGTTCAGAGGTCTTTTCTTAGAGATAAGGTGGTTGGGGGACTGCTAAGATGAGCCTCACTCACATCACAAGGTTTGGACATGGGTTAGGGGAGATTATTCAAAGGAAAATTGGGCTGCTTTGAGTAGAGGTACAAAGAAAGGCAGGCAAAAGCAACAAATTTCTACTGCAGGAGAGTACAAGTTTCTATGTCTTTTGTATCAGGAGAAAAGAAACTAGATTGCATATATAGAAACACAAACGTATTTGCTGAACATGCTATTTAAACCTACTGAAATGTTGTGGTGAGTGAGTGGTAAGCTGGGTAGGCAACTAAAATCAGGAGAGTAGCTGTTGCAATGTAATAATTCGTTTTAATCAAAGATGAAAGAAAGAACTTGCCACATCAAGAACGTGTATATCAATAATACATCTATCAATGTACAGAAGATGTCACGTCTGATTGAAAGCAATTGAGGGGATATTACATCGCTCAAGAAATAAAAGCCAAGGGCAAGTTATTCCATATTGAAATCATAATCATAATTATTCATTATTTAGATAGTAATGACACATTTAGAACTTGTTCAGAGAGCAATTAACAAGCTGACTATTCAGCCACACTCTAATCCATTTTATATAATCTGAATAAAACTAGTCAAATAGAAAACCTGATTCCAATGGAAAGCTCCTTTTCCCCCCACTATAGTATTTATCTGAATAATTTATAAGAGGTTATAAAGCACATATATGGATGCATGTCTGTGTGTATCCATTATTGATCTAGTGTGATATATAGTTTCATAACTAATAAAGTTAAATAAAACTAAGTATGAGCACAATAATAAATCTTTTATTTATGTAATAATGCAGTGAATATTTGCTAAAGATTTTAGAATTTTACAAGAAATGATTTTTCTCATTTAAAATGTTTAGGGAATAGTTTAATCAGCAGTTTAGATTGGTAGGGTGGCATTAAGGTAGGGTGCCATTAAGAAGAAAAAAATATTCAAATAATCTTTTTCCCCTTTCTTTTCCTTTATGTTTTTTTTAAGGAAAAAATATTGACTGCAAGTATAGAAATCAAGAGTCTACTAGCAGATGGGAGAATAGTAAAATTTGGAACATGTTAATTTCCTGCCAAATTTCAGTATTCTGTTCCTGAATTATAATGGGCGTGATGAAATGAGTTGATAAGATCAAGGTTTCATAGAAGTTTGGAAGTCAACAGACATTCAGTCAATATTGTGATATAGAACAAATATCGATACATAAATACAAAAGCTACAAACAAGAGTTTAAAAAGCATCCACTTTCGAAACAAAGCAGAGGTCAAAGCTCTGAAACCAGCACCTTTAGGTCATTCTTTTCCTGAATCACTTCAAGATACTTCTTGTGATATTTTAATCTGTTGTAGCAGATTCTTTCCCGAGGTTCTGAATCAGACTCACTATACCTCTATTCAAAGTATGTTGATCCAGTAGCTACCATGTCTTGGGCACATTACATGCATTTCTTTTTTTTCTTTTTTAATTTTTTTAATGTTTATTTTTGAGAGGGAGAGACAGTGAGAAGCTGGGTGTGAGCAGGGGAGGGTTTAAGAGAGAGGGAGACACAGAATCTGAAACAGCTTCCAGACTCTGAGCTAGCTGTCAGCATAGAGCCCGACATGGGGCTTGAACCCACAGACCGCAGGGTCACACCCTGAGCCAAAGCCGGACGCTTAACGGACTGAGCCACCCAGGCGCCTCTACATGCATTTCTCAAAGAAGTGAGAATTCAGGTCTGCCTGACTCCAAGTCCTGTCTGCAGTTTCTCAGTCTGCCACAGTGCCTCGTCTGTCACATGTGTTGTGGGGTATTGTGGTTGTGCCACCCTATTCCTAATGATTCTCTGTTCGCTCCTCCCTAATGTGCACAGAGGTCCCATGGAGCGCTTTCAGCCACCTGATCTCCAGTCCCTTACATAGTTCCAAATCTATGACATGAATCATGCTTCTTAATACTGAATCACATGACTCTTTAGTCTCACAGGGAGCAGAAGACTTCTGTTAGTACTTGAGCTCTCTTAGACTGGCTGTGGGATCTTGGACAAATGGGTAGTGTCTCTATCCTCATTCTTTATTCCTTTCATTTACCCATGAGATCCTCCGACCTCTTTGCCCAGCTTTGTGGGAACTTATAGTGATGCCAATGAATTTGACCTTATTTTAAAAGATCTTATATTTTTCTGTTCTTTTATAATTCTTCTATATTAGGTATGATTTTGATCTGTAATTTTGGGGGAAGATATACAACTTTTTTTTTTTACACAACTTGAACGTGGATTTGAGCCCTTCTAGTGTGTGTGTGTTGGCGGGGGGATTCCTACTTTTCTTTAGGGTTATGCAAAAGGTTTCAAGGGTTCTCAGGTGTGTGAAAAATGGGAGAATATCCTGGTCCTGCATCCACCGTGTTGGTTGTCACTTAACATTCCTCCTATCAAGTGACGCTGCTGGGAAGAGTGGCTTGTCTACCATTCTTTAGGTACTGTTGCTCTGGAAAAATGCAGATGGCTTCACACAGGTTTTCTGTGCTGACCTCAGGCTTTGTGACATCTGCTTTGTAAAGAGTCTTAGGTCTTTGAGGCCAGAATTCCACAGATGTCCCAAAGGTTTCTGTCCTTTTTAGTCTCTGGCACTGGGAGAAAGGGTTTGTGAATGTGCACCCGATATTGAAAACCATAAAGTCCTCCAGGGTCTTCTCTAGTCTTTCTTTCAATAGCTATTCTTTCTTCTCTAGGATGAGCTCTTCTCTAAAATTACTCTAAGCATAGTCTCTCTCTCCCCTCCTTCTACTGGGATTACCCAACCTAGTAACCACAGGTGCTTTGGGTCCCAATCAAAAGCTTAAGGAGTTATATTCTTGGTGCCCAACAACTTCTTTCTGCCTTTGAAACCCAAAGCTGTTAAGAGGCCTTCGAAGTAAAGGAAATCAGTACAACACTAGAAGTTCCTATTTCTAAGGGTCTGGGTAACAGTAATGAAATTAAAATTGCATTTCTTCTGAGACTCTCATATAGGAGGGATAAGGCAGAAATTATTATCTCAATAAATTCTCCTACGACATTGTTCATGTATATTTTAAAAGGGTGTCAAAAAGTGTAAAGTAGGGATGGTGAATGCGTACTTTTGCAGCCACTGCTTTCTGCCTCACCCTTGACAGATAAATCTAATTAATCATTTCTGTCAATGGTCTATACTTGTTTGTTAATTCACAGCATAATGGATATGACAGCCCGTACTAATGAATTTGAATCGGAAATTGAAATTAGAATACACTTAACATCTTTTCCCTAAATGTTATATAATGTGGAAAATTTTGAAATTTAGTGTTATTGCCAATGGAGTGGGGTCCGGGAAAGATGAGGGGCAGTGGGGGAAAAGGAGAGAAGAGATGGTTGAAGTTCTGTGTTTCGGAAATGTCATGTGGAACACGTACTCATCTTGAACCTAGAATTTGCTCTTTAACGTTTGTTCTGAGCACTTTTATATAGTGAGCCCATCCAAGAAAAACCAGGTTTTAGAAGACAGATATATTCTAAAAAAATGTTTAATAAACTTGAAAAGTTACTTGGTTAAAAATGAAGTTTCTAGATAAGAATTCTGGAAAATACTTTAGGAGTGGCCTACCTATTCTTTTACTGATGATGAAGACCTTGTGAAACCAAATTAATATCATAAAGTTAATAAGACAATTTAAAGAAAATACAGAAGAGTTGGAAGTTCCCAAAGCATACTACCTTCAAGATAAGAGAGTATCATGGACCTTTTTCTAAAATAGAAATGTAAGTGATGAACAGACCAGTGAACTCTTGTTGTGAATGGTCTGGTATATTAGGGTTCTCCAGAGAAACAGAACCAATAAGAAATATACATACATATACGCACACACACACACACACACACACACACTCACACATATAAATAGAGAAAGAGAGAGAGAGGCATTCCTAAGATTTTTGGCTTTTATTCTATATTTTTATTATAAGGAATTGGTTCATGTGATTCTAGAAGTTGAGAAGTCCTGTCCCCGCAGGGTGAGTCACTAAGTTGGAGAAGAGCCGATGGTGCAGTTCAGTTTGACACTGTCAGGCTTTAGACCCAGGGAGAGTCAATGTTTCAGTTTGAGCCTGAAGGCAGGAAAAAGGTGAAGTCCCGCTTCAGCATGTGAGTTAGGAGGGTAGTTACGTGGTCAGTGAGGAAGAATATTCTTTCTCTAGTGGACGACCATTTCCTTCTTCTCAGGCCTTCAACAGATTGGATGAGCCCGCTCACCCCCATTAGTGAGGACAATCTGCTTTGCTCAGATTATCAATGTAAATATTAATCTCACCCCAAAACACAGAAACACCCAGAATAATATTTGATCAAATATCTGGGCACCTGGTTAATTCGATACAGAAAGTTACTTATCACATCTGGGAACTTTTTTCCCCAAAAAGGCTGAACTGAACACAAAGGGATTTTTACCCTTTGGATTTAGCTTTTTAAAAACATCATACAGACTGCCACTCATTTTAATTAGGTTTATTTATTTAGTTAGTTTCCCTGAAAGGATTTTAGTAGACCATCCAGATTCACTAGTATTACAATTTCCAGTGTTAGTTCAGGATTACTTACCCAGCTAACTCAATAAAAGCATATTCAATTCTAGTTCAGAAGATAACATTATCTCACCTAATTCCAAGAGGCCAGCCCGTCCAAAGACTCAAAACCCAGCTGCATTATTCATATGTTTGCAACTTACTTACTCCACGTCTCATCTGTGTTAATGTGTATCAGAAATCCACACACAGGCACACTTACATACACATTTAAACCATGCAACTAATTTCAAAGTAAACTTTCCCTGTAGAGTTTCCCATATATTATTCCTTTCTCTCCATTTTCCCTTTTTCCCAATTTGTTTCAATGGCATTTGTAACCTAACTTCAGATACTTGGTAAGCATTCCTAAGATTTTTGGCTTTTCTTTCCTTTATTTTCTAATGTAAAAGACAAGCAGCTGAGAGAAAACAGAACCAAATTTGGTTGGCCCTGATACAGATTTCAACTATTTATATTCCACAGTTACCAACCAAACTTACTTTTAGGAAAATATTAACCTTAGTCACAATCTAAATTTTATCATATCAGCAAACCTTATAAATTCTGAAATCGAAGTTAATTATATCTAGAGTTAAATCTAGGTTAGTGGCATGTGAATTTATAAAATCATAAAATCACAAGATAATCCTCACTGTTCTAATTCACTTCTGGAAAATGCATTATAAACACATTGTATTTTCCCACAGGAACCTAAAATTGAGAATGCGTTCCTGCTAAGTTACTCACCACCAAATAAGTCATGGTTGTGACTAGCGACCCATGATGAAAGCAAAGATAAAATGAAAACCTATAATAAATTGAATAATAAAATGATTTTATAAATGTAATAGGATTAGAAAAATGTTTTTTCTATGTTTTTTGAGATTTTACTAAAAAAATTCCACTCTAAAATGTTGTCAAGTAATTTAAAATATTGAAAAAACCCCACCATAAACACTACAGTGGTCACAGAAAACGTGGACATTTGCCCTACAGGCAATGGGTCCCTAAGCTCCCTTGCAGTTCAAATTTCAGTTTGAACAAAGAGACTGATACAAAGTTAAAATAACTTGTCTTAGGACACACAGCAAGTCAGGGTAAGTGTCAGGACTAAAAGCCAGCCCCCTCCCTGTTTTTAGATGTTTATTTATGTATTTTTGAGAAATGGAGGGGGAGTGGCAGAGAGAGAGAGAGAATCACAAGCTGACTGCACTGTCAGCACAGAGCCCAACTCGGGGCTAGAACCCATGAACTGTGAGATCATAACCTGAGCTGAAATCAAGAGTCGGACACTTAACTTACAGAGCTACCCAGGCTCCCCTTAAAACCCAGTCCTTTTGAATTTAGCTAATATTTCTTCTGTCTCAGGGAAGGAACACTTGGAGATGCACTTTTAAAAATAGGCAAGACTATGGGAAGAGAGAGGGCATCCTGGGCTGAGGGAACCCCAGGAGCAGCGCCCCAAATAACCTGCCCTCAGCGAAGCCAGGCAGTTCCCAGTGTGAGCAGGAAAGCAAGCAAGGAGAACCTGCCGCCCTCTCTCTTCCCCAGGAGAAGTGCGGGCAGGGTAAGGGTAACAAGGAATCACTGACTATGCTCCTGCGACCCCTGCCATGTGGCCTTTTAAATTCATTGATTCAAATGTATTTGTTTAAGAGCTGCTGTATTCTATATTCTATGGGAAATATAAATATAACAATATGTTTTCTGATGTCCAGAAATGGAAAAAAATTGAAAAGTAAAGCTAACATACGTTAGACACAGATAAAATGAAGACACTAACTACAGAGCAACAAATCGTTTCAACAATAAGGTTGATTGCCTTCTTTGATCTCTGCTTTGGGACTGTTTGGAATGAGCCATGTGGCTTAATAACTATCCAGGGAAGTTCTACTGAAAGCTTGTTTCTGATCAGTTTTCTTGTAGCAAGCAGAAACACTTAAAATTATATTGTTAACCCCACTCTATGCTCAATATTGTTTACCCTGTTAACATTTGGACACTGCAGCATTTAAATATTTGAAGGCATCATTAAGCACTTTAGAAATGGAAGAGAGGTCCCTTCTTTCTCATCTTTGTTCTGTCTTTAGGCCTTTCCTTTTCTACATCTACTCCACACATAAAGGACAGCTTTGAAAGAAAAAAATTCAAGATGGATTTATTCAAGCAGAGACACGCAGGTCCCTAACTCATAAAGAAACTGTTGGGCAACACAGACTTCCTTTAGCTGGGAAGTCTGCTTCCTTCTTCCTATCCTTCCAGGCCTGCAAAAGATTTGCTAGATGAACCTTCTATGGACAGTACAGACTAAGCAGGTGAAGTTGCTAAGAAAGAAAGCTCAGGTGTCAATCAGACAGACTTGAAGGAGCAAGAATACCCAAAGTACTAAACAAAAAAGGGAAATGGTATCTGGTGCTGCTTTCTAGTCGACAACTAAAGTTATTCAGATTTCCTGCTATGTACTCCAAACACCCTCTATTTATGACCACAAATTTTTTGTAACAGGCTTCCTTTAAGAAGAGAATTTTTCTTTTTCTATTTTTAACAGGTTTTTCTGCTGTAATACATCATAATTCATAATTTCTGAGTTTGTGCTACTATCTACTCATGTCCTGGTTTTAGATAAATGTCGGCATTCTTAGATAAATGACTAATAATTTCATTTATGTTTTTCTGATATTTGAAGAATATCAATTTCTCTGATGTAAATCTTAGGTTTACATGTGAATTGACAACATGCCATACCCTATAATAAATACATAACCCTGTAGTGTTCTCATTTGATGATCTTTTCTCTGTCTGATATTAATGTAACAGTGATTTGCATCCACTTGAGAGCTGTGTGACCTTAGGCTAGTTACTTAACCTCCTAATGTTTCAATTTCTTCAATTGAAAATGGGAATGATAGTAATAAAATCTCAAAAATTGTTGATTATTGATAGACTCAAATAAACTAACATTATAAAACATAAACAGTGTCAGATTCCATAATAAGTGCTACATGCATGTTTGTTAAATAAATAAAATACTTTTCCCTTTTTTTTTAATTTGAGAGAGAGAGAGAGAGAGAGCAAGCATGTGCAAGTGGGGGAGAGCAGCAAAGGGAGAGAGAGAATCTTAAGCAAGCTTCACGCTAAGGGTGCCCGATGCAGGGCTCAGTTCCATGACCCTGGGATTATGACCTGAGCTAAAATCAAGAGTCAGATGCTCAACAGACTGAGCCACCCAGACGCCCAGCCCTCTTCCAAATATATATGCAAACAGCTAGTAACACTGGACTTCTCAACTAATAGACTAACTTACTTTCTTCTCTGGTCTTCATTTTAATTCTACTCCCTATTCTCCTATTAGGCTTCAGAAGGACAAAATATTATCTGGAAAGACTGGCCTTGTGTATGACATCTTTTCAAACCTGAGACTACAAATTGTATCAGGTAGCATATTTTGGAAGCAAGTAATAGAAAATTCAGCTCCATCCCATTGGTTTAAAGTGGCTCACAAAGTCCTGCACCAAGGCAGAATGGGTGTCAGAGCTGGCTTAACTCAGTGAGGGTAGCTCCATTTCTTTGCAGTTTTCTTGACTTTGTTCCTTTTAGTACAATGGGGTTTTTTTTAGGCAGACTTGTCTCATGCGGGCAAAATGTCTTTGGGAACTCTAGGTTCCATATAGTGGAGCATATAGAAGATGAGGGGTAGTCTAATTTGCTTTTTAAAGCAAAGAGGTTTCTTACCAGAAACATCTAGAGAACCTTCCTTTATGACTCCCTGGCCCTTATTAGCTTACAAGCTAATTCCTGAACCAAGTTTTGAGGCTAGGGTCAATCAACTTTAAAAACATTGGTAATGATGTGAGAAATAGATGCCTGAACGAGAGTAGAATCACATTAGAAAGACAGAGGAGGAACAGATACTGGTAGAAAACCACTGACGTCTACTGTATAGGTTATGGTCTTTATAGGACGAGAATAGAAATGCATCAGTGTCAGGAATAGATGTCTGAATGAGGAAACAGCTATGGCTAGTGCGCCTTCAAATTCCACAAAGTGGTATTTTAAATGATATATATCATTTTTAGATTTTTTTTTGGTTATTAAGACCAGGCAAAATCAAGAGTATGTAAGCAACCTTATATACCCATGGTACTGACTCCAGCACCTACCTGGGTCACACAAATCTAACTGTATTTTCTGGGCTTATTAAAAAAATATATTATTAAATGTTTTACTTTTTACTTTGAAATAAAGATATTTTGAAATAAAGATCTCTTTTGCAGTGCTGGTGGAAATGCAAACTCATGCAGCCACTCTGGAAAACAGTATGGAGGTTCCTCAGAAAATTAAAAATAGAACTACCCTATGACCCAGCAATTGTACTACTAGGTATCCAAGGGACACATGTATGCTGTTTCAAAGGGGCACATGCACCCCAATGTTTTCAGCAGCACCATCAACAATAGCCAAAGTATGGAAAGAGCCCAAATGTCCATCGATGGATGAATGGGCAAAGAAGACATCGTGTATATATATTTATATATATATATATAATGGAGTATTACTTGGTAATCAAAAAGAATGAAATCTTGCCATTTGCAACTATAAGGATGGAACTAGAGGATATTATGCTAAGTAAAACTAGTCAGAGAAAGACAAATATCATCTGGCTTCACTCATATGAGTACTTTAAGATACAAAACAGATGAACATAAGGGAAGGGAAGGAAAAATAATACAAAAACAGGGAGCTGAACAAAAGATAAAAGGACTTTTAAGAATAGAAAACAAACAGGGTTGCTGTAGGGGTTGTGGGAGGGGAGATAGTCTAAATGGGCAAGGGGCATTAAGGAATCTACTCCTGAAAAATTTGTTGCACCATGTGCTAACTAACTTGGATATAAATTAAACAATAAATAAATTTTTTAAAAAAGGAAAAAACAGATCATACTCTCCACAGTTTTAATCCTTTGTTCTTAGGATGAAATCTAAAGTCTTACAAATGGCCTTCGTGACTTAGTTTCTACCCATCTTTCCAGTTCCTCTGTTATGTTTCTCTTCACTATCCATAGTCCAGTAAAAATGGTTGCACTTTAATTCTTTGAACTACTTCCCTTGTGCCTTGGAGTTTTTATATACATTGTTTTTGCTTTATTTTTATTTTTTAAATGTCTATTTTATTTATTTTTGAGAGACAGAGAGGGAGAGAGAGAACAGGGGAGAGGCAGAGGCAGAGGGGGAGAGAGAATCCTAAGCAGGCTCCACACTCAGTGCGAAGCCCAATGTGGGGCTCAATCCCACGAACAATGAGATCATGATCGGACACTTAACCAACTGAATGACCCAAGTGCCCCTTTATTGATTTTGTTTTCAAAGCTTTCTGTTCCTCTTTATCCATCCTTCCCCACCACAAAAGGCAAGGGAGTAGAGAATCTCAAGAAGATGATAGCAATCCATTTGTCAAAGGCATCTCAGAAGTCTCATGGTGCAAAACTGAATAATTTCCATTGGGGTTATTTAGAAAAAGGTCATTAAATTAATGACTATTATTTCAAGGATAGCAGAGGCAGAAGGCACAATGGAGGTTGAAGAATGAATTGGAGGTTGAAGAATGAATTGGAGATTGAAGAATGAATTGGAGGTCTGAAAGTGAAGACAATTATTATAGATTGTCTTTGGGAAGCTTTTGGGGAGTCTTTGGGAAGACTGTCTTTGGGGAGGAAAGAAGGATGGAAAACTATCTAAGTAGGACATCAGGTCAAGAAACATTTGGTTTATTTGTTTGAGATTGGAGAGTCCTGCGAATAGTCACAATCAGGACACGCTTGAATATAGCCTCTCCTTGGAGTGCTGTGGACTTGTCTTTGCAAGGCCGGCTCCAGAATACAACAAACACTAAATCTTGCAATTGGGAAGGGCAACCTCTTCACCAACTCATCTCACTAGAATTGTCTCTTCACTTTTTAATCTCTATTTTCTGTAAGCACGTGGGAACCTGAACTCCACTCTTGCCTAGCACTCCTTTTATTGACAGAGTTGATGAAGTTT
>PJEM01014376.1:0-35557 GCA_004023845.1 Helogale parvula
TAGCCTTTTTTAACTCATCAGTTGATTCTTTGATGCTTTTCTCAACCCCAGCGATTAATCTTATGACAAGCTTTTTAAATTCTTGATCTGATATGTTGTCTAGATCTGCCTTGAGCAGTTCTGTGGCTGTGACTTCCTCCTGGAAGTTCTTCAGGGGAGAGTTTCTTCGTTTTGTCATTTTTGCCAGTTTTCTGTCTCTGGTCACCTATAGAAAGCTCGCTGTGCACTGTGCACCTATTAATATTTCTCTGTTAAAGGAGGCTTATTGTCTGTCGTTTCAGGAAATATTCCTTTAATGGTGTCTCTCGGTTTCTCTTGTTGTGCCTGTGAGTATTTTAATTCCCTACTCTGCTATATTTGGGTCTCTCCTTCTTGCACACTTTGGCTTGTTTCTTGGTGTAGTCCTAAGAAGGAAAACAGACAGACAAACAGAGAGGGAACAGAAGCACACATACACACAGACAAATCAAACAATGAAACACATTAAAGGGGGGAAAGAAAAGAAAGAAAATGGGAAGGAGAGAGACGAAGAGAAGAGAAGAAGAGAAAATAAAAAGAAAAGAGAAAGAAGAAAAAAAATTTAAAAAAATAGAAAAGGGGGTCGGAGATAACAAAGGACAGTAGACATTTAAAAGTGTATGACCAGTTGAGGGGAGAGGTAAGGAAGAGATATTGGAGTATATATCTGGGTTGCAACAAGGTGAAAAAGTAAGGGAGAAAGGAGAAAGGAAAATAAGGAGTAAAAATTTAAAAGAATTAAGTAAAGAAAAAGGATAAAAAGGCAATAATGACAAAGAAATAAGTACGAAAAAGGTGAGGAAATAAAAAAAAATTTTTATATATATATAAAAAAAAGCAGCAGCTCCCCCTCGTGGATAGGCGTGGTTTGATGTGGTAGGTCTTGGAGGCTGCTCTCAGAGGTTCCGCCTTGGTGTCTATGGAGATTAGAATGGCGGCACCCGGAGCTCCGCTAAAGTAAGCAAGGTCGGCCACTCTAATGAGTCCGATCTCCTTGGGCCGCAGTTGAGCCAAATTGTATTTTCCAGGCCAGCCTTGGTTCAAAATTCCAGTCCGTGCATGTTTGTGCTATCACTGATGAAATGTATTTGTTTTGGTGGCTTGCTTCTTAGGGGGAGGGATCAGTTTGTCTTGGCTCAGGCAGAGATTTCAGCTGCCCCTGCCTGAGGCGAAATGAGCAGCAGGAGTAGAAGTGCGCACCTTCACAGACTCAATTGCGTAGTCCCCACCCCCAGCCAGGATCGCGATTGCAATGGGGGAAAGAAAGAAAAAAAAATTGAGTCTCTCTTGGCTTCCGATAGCTGTTGCTCAAGGAGCTGTGCGCTGCTGGAAATGAGCTGGGAGCTCCAGTAGCCTAGGTACGCACCCAGGCCTCCACCTGCCGCCGACTCCCCTTCCGGAGTTGCGCAGGTGTGGGCCCTACCTTTTCCTGTGGGCACCCAGGATTCGGGATTCGCGCAGCCAGTGCAGGGAGCGAGATGTGCCATGGAAATGCGGTGCGCGGTCCCGTTCCCCAAACCAATTTCGCAGTGCGCGCCTCTGCCAAGCTGCAAAGCGCAGGCCCCAGGCACAGCTGTCGCCGCGCAGCTGCTGCCGCTGCTGGTTCCCCGCCGAGATGGCTTAGGGTTGGAAGCTGTTCCTTCCCTTGCGCTACCCTGGTTCGGGATTCCGGCTAGCCAGCAGTTATCTATGGAGTGGGTTTCCCTCTCCAAGTGCGGCCAAGCTTCTTTGCCTCTTCCCCAGAGACAGTTCTATGGGTGTGTTCAGACTCTCTGTTTCTTCCCTTTGTCTCTCCTGCTCTGCACGCTTGCCCCGCGTTGAGCTGGGGCTCCTGCCTCCCCTGCACGTCCTGGGCTGGCCCGTTTTCAGATCTCCCCAGTTCGCATTCACTCACTCAGGTATCCTTGAAGTTCCCTTCTTTCTGGAGTTCGTATTCTCTCCTTCCGCTCTTGCAGATGAGACTAATGTCCCTCTCAGTTCGATAGATGGGGTGGACGGAATCTACAGAGCTCCCTTCCTCTCCGCCATCTTGGCTCCTCCCTCCGATGCCTCCCTACTTTAGCTCTGTTTGATGATCCCTTGCGTGGGTAGTAAAGTTCTCAAGTATTTGTTCCTGCAAAGAAACAGTTTATTGAGTGATAAAACAGCAAGACTGTTCTGTGAAATAAGGTTGATCACTTTCAGTGATTATGGTGCACCTTTCTGTAAGCAATCTTTGAATCTGGAAGTAAAGATTCTCTGATAGGGTGTTACAACCTCACCGAATGCCTCAAACTGCGATTCAGGAAGGTAGAAAGTTGTCCATGAATTAGAATAAACTGTAGTCTGTTGGTGCCAGGTCTGTGTTCTAGGCTGGATGAGGCTAAACTTTTACTCTTGAATTTTTTGTAAGTTCATGTGGGCATCATCACATTGGAAGAATACATCTTTCCAGTTTACCAAAGCCAAATAGCAATATTTCAAAACTCCTGGTTCGGGGAAGAATTTAGTATTCACAACCCAACCACATGGAACAAGTTTAAGCTGGAGGACCTCTTTGAAGTTCCAACACATGGCCTCCATCAGCCTCTTCCTGATAAAACTACGGATGAAGTTTTTGATGCTGTCTGCATTTTGACCCTACTTCCACCTTCAACTTCACAGATTTTTTTTGGTTACTGGCTTCTTACACAGTGCCCTCTATACTTCATACCCCCCAAGAAAAAACCATAAGTACTTGAATTCAATTTTGCCATCAAGCAAGCATTCTGGATGTCAGTTAGCTTAAAATAAATGAAATGGATAAAAAGATTTGCAGTCACAGGTGTCTTGACACATGTTTCAAGGTGATACCAAACCTGCTCATCATACAATATAACTTTCATGTTGACAACTTAGCTGAATGAAATGGACTTTATGGGCAGAAGCTTTTGAAACACTCTGATATTTCAATGACTTCTCAACCATTGACCCTACCTCTCAGCTCTTTCTCTTCATTTCTACTCTCTTTGCTGCCATCTTAAGCAAAACTCTGGCTGGGTCTCCTTTGCTGGGCCTCAAGACCTTCTACAAATTGAGCCAAACAACCTTTCTGATGTTCTCTGACCTGTATTCATTGTTCAGCCATGTTCGATTGCTCACCCTAAAGAAGCCACCTTGTTTCATGCCTTTCAGCTTTAGCTATTTCTTTTGCATCTCCCAGGAGGATCTTCTCTTCACATAGCCTCCTATTTTATTTATTTATTTTTTCCATTCTTTGCAGCCCTATTGAAATGGCTTCTTTGTTACATCTTCCTAGATCTTGTCAGTCAGGGAGTTTCCCTCCCCTGTATTTCCAGATGTGTTGATTTCCATATTTTATCTTAAAAGCAAGGTTATAATTCAAAACCATGAATAGCTAAAGTAATATTGGAGAAGAAAACCAAAATGGGAGGCATCGCAGTCCCAGACTTTAGCCTCTACTACAAAGCTGTCATCATCAAGGCAGTATGGTATTGGCACAAAAACGGACACATGGACCACTGGAATCGAATAGAGAACCCAGAACTGGACCCACAAGTATATGGCCAATTAATCTTTGACAAAACAGGGAAGAGTATCCAATGGAAAAAAGACAGCCTCTTCAACAGGTGGTGTTGGGAGAGCTGGACAGCAACATGTAGAAGAATGAAATTAGACCACTTTCTTATACCATTCACAAAAATAAACTCAAAATGGCTGAAGGACCTGAATGTGAGACAGGAAACCATAAAAACCCTAGAGGAGAAAGCAGAAAATAGCCTCCTAGACCTCAATCGCAGCAATTTCCTCCTCGACACATCCCCAGAGGCAAGGGAATCAAGAATAAAAATGAACTACTGGGACCTCATCAAGATAAAAAGCTTCTGCAAGGCAAAGGAAACAGTCAAAAAAACTAGCAGGGAACCCACAGCATGGGAAATGATAGTGGCAAATGGCATATCAGATAAAGGGCTAGTATCCAAAATATACAAGGAGCTCACTAAGCTCCATACACGAAAAATGAATGATCCAGTGAAGAAATGGGCAGAAGACCTGAATAGACACTTTTCCAAAGAGGACATCCAGATGGCCAACAGGTACATGAAATGATGCTCAGCGTCACTCATCATCAGGGAAATACAAATCAAAACCACCCTGAGATATCACCTCACACTGGTCAGAGTCGCTAAAATGAACAAATCAAGAGACTATAGATGCTGGCGAGGATGTGGAGAAACGGGCACCCTCCTACACTGTTGGTGGCAATGTAAACTGGTGCAGCCGCTCTGGAAGACAGTGTGGAGACTCCTCAAAAAACTATCGATAGAACTCCCCTATGACCCAGCAATAGCCCTGCTAGGGATTTACCCAAAGGATACAGAAGTGCTGATGCATAGGGGCACATGTACCCCGATGTTCATAGTGGCACTTTCTACAATAGCCAAATCATGGAAAGAGCCTAAATGTCCATCACCTGATGAGTGGATCAAGAAGATGTGGTATATATATATACAATGGAGTATTACATGGCAATGAGAAAGAATGAAATATGGCCATTTGTAGGAAAGTGGATGGACCTTGAGGGTGTCATGCTAAGCGAAATAAGTCAGGCAGAGAAGGACAGATACCATATGTTTGCATTCATAGGTCTAACAGGAGAAACCTAACAGAGGACCATAGGGAGAGGAAGAGGGAAAGAGAACTGGGGAGAGTGAGGGACACAAATCATGAGAGAGTATTGAATACTGAAAACGAACCATGGACTGAAGGGGGAGAGGGAGGGAGGGAAGGGGGTGATGGTAATGGTGGGCGGCACTTGTGTGGAGAAGCACTGGGTGTTATATGGAAACCAATTTGAAAATAAACGATTAAAAAAAAGAAAAAGAAAATAGGGGTAAAAAACCCCAAAACCCCTTTTTTTAAAAATAAAAGTTTATTTATTTTGAGAGAGAGAAAAAGATAGAGATAGAGAGAGAGAGAGAGAGAGAGAGAGAGTCAGAGAGAGAAAGAAAGTGGGTCCCAAGCAGGCTCGCATGATTAGTGCAGAGCCCAACACCGGGCTTGAACTCACAAACTGTGAGATCTTCACCTGAGCTGAAATCAAGAGTCAGACACTTAACCTACTGAGCCGTCCAGGTGCCAACCAGATAATACTTCTTGACATCAAATATTATGCATGTATTTTGCTGGAAACGTTTGAATAGTACAGAAAGGAGGGGAAGAAAAAATAAAAGCTTCCCCCTACCTCGTGTCTTTAACTGTAGTCTGTGACAGTCTGCTGTGGTTTATGTGACTGTGTTTGCTTAATCTACTACTGGACTCCCTACATTCCTTGAGTGCTGCCACGACAGCTATGTGTCCAGCCCTGTACATTGTACACAGTAAGCACACAATGAATGTCTGCATTGTCGTTGTCAAATGCTATCCTTTCTAAATTATTTCATTTAGGCTTTATAATGTGTATGGTATCCGTCATATACATATGTGCACACACACACACAAATATGGCAAACCCAGTTGAAAAAGTCTGCATTTAGAGTAGCGTGGAAATGTATGTCTGCTCTCCAAGAGAAAAGCCACTGGAAAAGAGCATTTGTAGCCCAACATCTTAGGGTTAAAAGGGATAGAGATTCTCTCAATTTCCCTCAGCCTTTATTGAAAGGCTGAAGACCCCTGGGATCCCAGAAAAGCTACAACTCTAGTCTTGGGAAAGGAATGAATGGCCCTTCTCTTATCTCCATATTACTTGCTCATGGGGCCTCTGCTTCTCTCTCTGTTTTAATATCCTGTCTTTCCTAAAATGCTTCCTTCTTTTGTTTAGTCACCCTGCGCCTGGCCTGAAATGGCCACTCCTGTCCTGACTGCCTAACCCTGCAGCTTGGCAGCCCACATTTGAATGACAACAATCTCTCAGCTACCAAGGTCCCAGTTTTCAGGTACATAACCTGATTGGCCCAGCTCATCTTTTCTTCCCAGACTGACATCGCTGGATGCTGACGGATGGCTGTGCTTATGTCAGATGCCCTCCCCTGGACCAATCAAACACGACCAGGAGGTGGGGTCACATGGTCTAGAACCTGATCAAGCTGCCTCAGCAGGGCTCTGCGGGGGGGGGGGGGGGGGGGGGGGGGGGGGGGGGGGGGGGGGGGGGGGGGGATGGGGGTGGCAGCAGATTCCCAGAGGAAAAATTGTGCATGGTTTAACGGCAGAAATTTGAAATTAAATCAAGTAGTGAGAAGTTAAGTACTTGGAGGATATTTAAAGAAATAAAGATCTGGGGGGACTTGAGAGTATCTTTAATTATTTCAAAAGGATTGTCCTAATAGATAAAGTGGCCCTTTTTATGCTTAACTCCAGAGAGTATAACCAATAAGTTATATATAGCCAGTTATAAGTTATATATGTATACATATATATGTAAATATATACACAAATATATAAAAATATTTTAAAAAATATACATATATGTATATATGTATATGTATACGTGTGTGTGTGTGTGTGTGTGTGTGTGTGTGTGTAACCAGTAAGTGGGAAACAATAAGTGGGAGTTGAAGTAAGGAGCCGAGCATATCGGGAAAAACAAACTCTAATAATAACTGTCCCCAAACGAACTCCACTTGAGGTCATGAATTTCCCTTATGGAAAGTTTGAAACAGAATTTGGGTGAACTCTTTTGATGAGCCGTGTGTGTGTGTGTGTGTGTGTGTGTGTGTGTGTGTGTGTGTTTAAAGTTTATTTATTTATTTTGAGAGAGAGAGAGACAGACAGACAGAGAGAGAATTCCAAGCAGGTTCTGCACTGCCAGCATGGAGCCCGACGTGAGGCTCAAACTCATGCACCATGACCTGAGCTGAAATCAAGAGTCAGATACTTACCAGACTGAGTCATCCAGGTGCTGAGGCATTTGTGTATTTGGAAAGGTCTAGACTACATGACCTTGAAAAGTTCTTTCCAACATTTACAGTTCCAAGGACTTCTCACTAGACAAACACATGTGCACCTCTGAGTTCCACACCTGGTACGTGGCATTTGCACAACTGAGGAGCATTCCCTGATTTGTGTCTCCCAATTTGACTGCAATATCCTCAGAGGCTCCTTAGCCATCTGGCTGTTGCTACCTCCTGTCTCGTGGAGCGTTCACTGTTTTCAGCTAGGTTTGGTAGTCTTGAGCTCATTTCATTTTCTAAACAGCTAGGCAATTATAATACAGGAAGCAAAAGCAAGGCTGATGACAAAGCCACCCTGTGAGTAGTGAGAGCAGAAAGAAAGCTCGACTGCCTGGAAAGAGTCTACTAGTGAATTTGAATCACTGAGCTCGTTGCTAACTAACATTGTAATTAGAGTTAAACCACGAAAGCCAAGATTTAGGAGACCATCTGGTCTGCTGTTTGGAGAAAGGGAGAGAACATTCCAACCTTGGAGAATGGAGTTGCTGGGGCTCCTGCAAATGACCTTGTACTTTGCTTGACTCCTTTCTGTTTCAATCTCCTCTATGATGGATGGCAAATGCTGCGCTGAAAAAACACAGATGTTTTCCAAGACCTTGACAGAATGGGTTCCCTCCATCCTCTGGCTTGAATCCAGCAGCGTCAGATCTGTGGACATTTACTGAGGGCCTGTTAAATGCGAGAGACTGTGCTAGTCCCTGCGGATTAAAAGCATATAGCATCTTTCTTTTAGGAGACTAGAATCTAACTAGAGGGCAAAACATAAATACTCGAACAGCTGAAATGACAAGTCCAAAGAGGTCAAAGCAGAGGGACCCTGGTGATGGGTTTTGAAGAATGCAGGGATAATTACGGCTCACAGGGACCCATGGACATTTCATTATAGAGAGAGGTTAGCTGAGCCTTGTCGACTTGAATAGTTCAAAAGTACACTCAAAGTAAGAAGAGCTGTTGGGAATGGGGCAAGTCACTGAAAGCCAAGGCTCACTCAAAGGGCCACGAGTCTATCAACTTGAGAAGAGCACTCAGAGGATGTTAGCTTTAGCATTCTTTCCTAGCAGAAGGGAACTAAGTGATTCAGTTAAGTATCCTCAGCAAGAGCATCCAGCATTGTCTTTGTGAACTTGTAAAGCAGCATTGCAAAGGCCCTTCTGTTTAATGTTACTACCTTTGATCTTGAGTTGCAAACTTGCATTGTTTATAATAATTTCCTGACGTGTGTCTCTTCCATTGAGCCAGGAATCTACCTCTCACTAAGGCCCACCTGTGGAGTCTAGCTTTGACCTCCAGAGGCATTCAGGAAAAGGTATCATGTATCTTCCAGATGCCGGCCATTGTCATATTTGAAGTCAGCTATTCCATATTCCTTGAACTTTGTCTCTTCTGAACTAGTCATCTCTGATTCCAGAATATGGCCCTCACCATTTGGGTATTCCTTGTGAATGCAAGGTACTCCACCTGTTTTGTCCTTTATACCTTGGGATAAGATCATGAGGGGTGCGGAGGGAGGGATGACCTACGTCTTTGGTAGCCTTCAGGAAATGCAATTACTTCTCTCAGGAAGAACTCTTAGTCTTTTGGATCCCCATGAGCTGTGAGCTTCTTGGGGGGCCCTGAAGCATCTGTGTTAGAGATATATCTTCATCAGAGAGAGCTTTAAAGAAACAGCTCCCTACTTCCTGTACCTGTCCCCTTTCACCCCCAGTGCATTTGCTGTAGAAAGGCCACATGTGCAAAGGCAGAGCACATCTCTATTCAGTTTGCAAAGCATGAAGCCTCACTGAACATTTACTTTCTAGATGATCTTTCCTGTTTTATTGGCATTTTCTTATGAAATTATTCAGGCCATTAAATCACTTGCTCACCTGCTTACTTGTTGAGCACTGTATATAACTTGTGCTACAGCTGCAGACTTCGAGTAGCCTCTGTGTCCTCAAGGAGATGACACACCAGCTGAGATAGGCTCCAAGGTGAGTGAATACAGTTCAGTGGGATAAATGCTAAAATGGGGGTGATAGGGACACAGAACAAAGAGTCAGGAAGTGAGCAGTGCCGGGGAAGGTTAAGGAAACTCACCACCAGATTGTAGTGATTAGATTGTGTGCTATCTGAAAGCAGGGACGGTGCCCTGTTCATCCACTTTAGCGTCTGCTCCTGGCATGGCGCCTCACCAGTTACAAATACTCCATGAATATTTATGGGATAAGTTGACTAAGCTGCCGTCCTCCATCAAAGGCAGCATGGCTCTTCTTTGAAGTTGCATTCGATAAGCAGAAGGCTGAAGAAAAAAGAACGCGAAAGGAGGCCCAAAATCACTGGATTTTTCCCAAGAGATGGCAGAAAGAGTCCACCATGTTGAGTTATCCAGTACAAAAAATGTCATCTCTCCCATTAACTCTCTCACTCCTGCTGGGAGCCGGTGCTGGGAGGCCCCTGTTTCCCCCATTTTGGTCTTGGGGAAAGGAGAGGCGATGTCCCTGTTCCTATGACATTCCACTCGCTCCCCCCACTCCCCATGGGGACTCTCCTCCTCCACTCCAGAGGCCTAAGCCTCACCTCACTGTGTGGTGACCATTGTCAATGTGCCAGTCACAAGGCACAGGTTCCACTGCTCAAGCCGTCAGTTTCTGTGGTATTTGCAGATTATACAACCACTGGGCAAATGCTGGCCACCCTACACAGTGGTCCATCTCATACCCCAAAACACCCAAAGCAGAATTATTGAACTATGCACAAATCTTATTATTCTATTAATTCTTCTATGGATAGGGCAGGGGTCCTCACTGCCATTTATTGTGAAGAGGCTCTGAAGAGCTGATTGAAGTTTCCGAAGATCAAACTTTTGTTAAGAGTAGAGATTCAAACCCCGGGCTTTTGTGATCATTATTATTATTGAAGTAAATTTTCTCCTGATTTTGAAAGGTAGATATGTTTTCTGTAGAAAATCAGAATAAAAGAAGGGAAGTAAGATCATGACATGGAGGCAGTTGCTATGAACAGCTTGGATTTTCCTCTGGTCTTTTTAATTTCTATGCCCAGATGTTAGAATTATATGTGTATACACATTGATATTGAAATCCTAGTACACATACCATTTTATAAGCTGCCTTTTAAAGATTGAGATATAATTGACATACAATATGATATTAGTTTCAGGTGTGCCACATAATGACGATATTTGTATTTATTGTGAAATGATTACCACAACACATCTAGTAAACATCTGCCACCTCACATATTTATAATTTTTCCCCCCTTATGATGAGATCTTTTAAAATCTACTTCTCTTAGCACGTTTTAAATTACAGTGCAAGGGTATTAACTATAGTCACCATGCTGTATCTTATATCCCCAGGACTTATTTTATTTTGACCAACTACACCCATTTTGCACCCCCCAAGCCCTCCCCTGCCTCTGTCGATCTGTTTTCTATAACTGTGAGTTCGGCTTTTTCTTTCCTTTTTTAGATTCCACATATAAGTGAGATCATATGGTATTTGTCTTTCTCTGACTCTTTTCAGTAGAGCCTGCTTTTAATGAATTGCAATAATATCACTCATTTATTCAGCATGCATGTACGGGGCACCTCTCACGTGCCTGGTGTGAGCAAAGTCCTGCAGGGAGGTGGGGAGACCAGCGCATCACCGAGAATCCCAGTAATAAATGCAGAGTCAGAGACTGGGAGGTCACAGGGAGGAAAAGAGAAGATGCTGGGGAACAAGAAGACTTGATTTAGACTGAGGGGTTAGGGAATGGCTTTCTGGGGAAGGCACACTTAACGTGAGCCTTCTAGAATGAGAAGGGTTTTTTGCCAGGAAAAGGATGGGGTGCAGGCAGCATCCTATCAGAGTGGTATAAATGAAGAGCCAGGAAGATCTTTCCAGGGCTGTGGGCCTGAAAGAGGGTCCCTGTGGCTGATGGGAGGTGAGCAAGGGAGAGGAGGCTGGCAGGAGGCGACGCTGGAGAGGAAGCCAGGTCCAGATCCCAGGTCCATATAAGGGTTTAGGGGCTTCATCCTAACACCAAGTGAAGCCAGTGAAGGGTTTTAAACAGGAGACTGACATGGTTTGCTTCACTATATAAAAAGATCACGCATGCTGAATTGAAGAGTATGGATGGAGGAGGGAGAAGATTTTATCATTAAATATTCTGTTGCACAATTTTTAATGGTAACATTTCAATAAGACCTTATTTTAAAAATTCCTTGGTTTAGTGTTATTTTTGTTATAATTCTCAACATAGTGAATGTCCTTGCTGAAAAGTTAGTGTGCACGGCTATGGTGGTCGCCTTCGATGAAATCCCTGGAGGAGGATTGCTGACTCAGAGCGCATGCGCAGTTCTAAGGCTATTTTTCCATATTGCTAAGTTACCCTCTAGAAAGGCTGTGTCAACTCTCCTGGGCAGGGAATGATTTCCATATACCCTTGTGAACTCTGACTATCATATTTAAAAAGTCCGTGTCCCGAGAGACTAAAAATGAGATCTCAGATTTTAATTTCTATTTCTTTGATTACCAGCACTGGAGAACGTTTTCACAAGTGCATTGGTTATTTATAGTTCTTCTTGAGTTGCTGCTGACCCCCTCTAATTATGTCTCTGAACCAGAGCACGTCTCTAGTTGCCTTCGAGAAAAGATTTCACGAAGTGACCCAGGCAGGCATCTTCAAGATTCACAGGTCTCGGCAGACAAAAATCACCATCCTTTGAGCAGAAGACCCAGGTTATTTTATTTATCATAGATATTCATACAAAAAGAGGACAAAATACCTAAATTCAAAAAGATCCTGGAGATAGAATCTTCCTCCTGATGCTGATATATAAGATAAACTGTGTGCTTAGACATATAGCTGTTTAGAGTGGCACTGTTCAGTGGAAATATGACATGCACCATATGTGCAGATTAAAATGATCTCGTGTCACAATTATAAATTAAGAAGAAGCTGGGGAATAAATTTTAATAACATTTTATTTAACCCAGTATAATCAAAATATTATAACAACACACAGTCAATATGAAAATATGAATGTGAGGCTTTTGTATTCCTTTCTTCATACTAAGTCTTTGAAATTCATTCTACATTCTGTATTTACAGCACATCTCGGATTGGTTTAGCTACATTTCGAGTTCTCAATGGTCACACATGGCTGGTAGCTTCATATTGGACACCATGAGCTTGGATGGTGACTGGGTAGCTTGTCCTTAATACAGACACCCCTCGGAGAGCCCACAGGGATAGTTTCAAAATGCTACAAAAAAGTGACTGTGGTAACCAAGCAAGTTAGATGTATTTTTTGGTTTCCTGGTGCCTGTATTTACCCTCTTCTGTAATCTATTAAGTGTACAATAGCATATGTTTCAAAAGATGTATATATATCTTAACTAAAAATATCTTTTGCTAAGAAGCGCTAGCCATCATCTGAGCTTTCAGTGAATTGTAGTCACTGATAGTAGAACACCATCACAAATTTAATATAAATAAAAAGCTTAAAATATTGTGAGAATTACCCGGATGTGCCATGGAAACATGAAGGGTGCAAATACTGTTGGAGGAAAGGTACCAGTAGGCTTGCCCCGTGCAGGCTGTTACAGACCTTCAGTTTGTGAACAATGGGGTTATCTGTGAAGTGCAGTAAGACCAAGTGTGACTGAATTCACACTTTCATAGGATTACTGTGGCGCTGGAGAGGCATTCAGCGTTGGTGAGCCAGCACTCCCTGACGGCACTGAGGACAGAAGAGCCTTTATCAAGGCCACAGGGCTCAGGGGCAGTCTGTGTGGAGGTGGACTCAGATCTCTGCCCTTTTTAAAAGATGTTTTTATTTATTTCTGAGAGAAAGACAGTTTGAGTACTGTCAGCACAGAGCCACACGTGGGGCTTGAACTCATGAACCTTGAGATAATGACCTGAGCCGAAGATGGACGCTTAACTGACTAGACACCCAGGCACCCCGTCTCTGCCCTTCCAGTACCACATCTTCCGTTTTGGAGCTGTTGTGAGGTCATGCAGTGTGGACCACACTGTCACTGGATGGGGAAGGCGGTGGCGTGGTTGTGGTTGTTTACACACACACAATAGCGGCTGCATTTATTAAAAGAACAACAAAACACAAATTTGGACCCTAGAAAGCAGAGGAAGCGTAAGCAGAGATATTCTTGGGAAGAACTTCTCATTGTGTCCATCCAAACCTTTGAATGTTAGCCTTAAAAGGATGTTTCTCCTCCTCAAGGAAGGTGAATTCGGGTTCACCTTTTGGAACCTCACCTTTGTATTTATTGTGTCTAATGGGTGCACTGAGTGACCAGCAGGTGGCGCCAGAGCCAGCTGGTAACCACAGGAAGCGCTAACTGTCCCAGGTTTCCACAGCGGGCCTCCGGTGGCTGCGGATCAGCCAGCTGGGGCTAAGGTGCTGATCTGATGGGAAACTGGGAGTGGAAATCTACTCCATCCTTGAAAAATGGAACAGGGGTAATTGGAAAGTTATTCTTATCCTCCCAAATAGCAGAAAAATACTTCTCGCTTTAATAAATATTGATCAAAAACCAATTCTGGACCTGGCCAGGAAAAACAGAGAAAATCCTCAAGGGGGAGTTTTGAAGGCTTGATATGAAAAATATAAAACATTACATTAGTAAATTTTTATTGAGTATATCTTAATACATTACCCAGAGAGGAAAATAAGAGGGTTGAGAGAAAGATGGCAGAGAAGTGGTTTGTAGAAGGAAAGATACAAAATAGGCCTAGTAACATTGGCCCTGAGGCCAACCTGGGGGTTGGAGATGAGGGGGACTTTAGGTAAGTGTGAGGGATGCAGGTGGGAGATTCTCAAGTGGAGTGACAGGGTCAAGGAAACTGAGATCTCAGGTCAGGAGGGGCTGCAAACGTGCTACAGTCCAACCCTCACCACCTGCATTTGATGCTCAAAGCCACTTCTCAGGATTCCCACTAAGTTAGTGTGTTTGCCCCTGAGGGGTGAGGGGAGAGCCGATATGGGTCTGCTTACGAAAAATCTAGTCTTGCAGGGTTTGTTGGCACAGAGGATATCAGCTTGCAGCTCCTGGGCTGAATCTAGTCCACACACGTGTACTGCATGGTTTGTACCATGTTTTCAGAAATTTCAATGCATGAGCATCTGGATTTATTGCTGAAACATCCCCAGATTTCTGACTAGAGCTGAGTAGTAGCCCCTTTGGTCAGGACACATGTCCATCTGCTTCCTTCTTTGCAACTCCCTGCCTGACCTTGCAGACATTCAAGTTTGGAAACTTTTATTTAGCTTTGTAGGGGAGACAAAATCTTTCCTCCACTCACTTAGGGTTTTCTGGCTGGACCTGAGAATTCAACTGACGTAAGACAGATTAATAGGAGAAAAGCATACAGATGTACTTAGTACAAGTTTTATGTGACAAGGGAGTCCTCATAAGGAAATGAAGACCCAACAAAGTGGCAAAACCTAAATGTTTTTGTAGGTTGAACAAAGAGAGGCAACTGGGGAAAAGTAAGCTGTGTGGGGAGGCTAAAAGAGGGTAACAACTATTTTAACAAGATCCCTTGGTACAGGATTTTCTCTGCTATGATTCCCCATTGAAAATTTTTCTTTTTTCTTGGTACAGTGAGGGGTATTTCATCTGGGAGTCTTTATCTCCTGTTTTCAGGAGAAAAGGAGAGATTAGAATTTCCTTCTTGCTTTTTAAGGAGCCTTGAGCCCCAAATAATCCTTATGCCAAAGTGGCATATTTGGGGGAGGCATTTCCTGCCACTTCTCAAGCTGAACTGCTTTATCACACTACGATTTCCATGTTGTCTGAGCACAGGGATTAAGAAAGTAATAATGTATATATATTAAAAAGAAAAATCCAAACCAAAAAAACTCTACTTGTCCCAACCAGAACCTGAGAAAGATCAAGACCATGCAAATACCTGTGGAGCTTTCCTCAAATACACAGCACGAGGGATAGAGACTCAGGTGTCAGAGATGCAGAGGAAACTTCTCTTAAAATAAACTTTCCAGGGCGCCTAGGTGGCTCAGTCAGTTGAGTGTCCGACTTCAGCTCTAGTCATGATCTCACAGTTCGTGGGTTTGAGTCCTGCATCGAGCTCTGTGCTGACAGCTCAGAGCCTGGAGCCTGCTTTGGATTCTGTGTGTCTCTCTCTTTCTCTCTGCCCCTCTCCCACTCTAGCTCTGTCTCTCAAAAATAAACATTAAAAGCAAAAAAATTTTTTTAAGTTAAAAAAAATTCAGTTATCACTTTAAAACAAAAAGGAAATAAACTTTCCAATGAACAGAAGCAAAATTTAGGAGATAATTCATCCTGAATAAGATAGAGGATGTAATTTCTTAAAAATCTCAAGGATGAAAGAAAGTACAATGAAACAAAAGTCACAACCAGGATTATTGATTGGAAACAGGGAAAATGGAGTCTATACTGTAAAGAATTTCATCAGAAACAGGGGACACATTTTAGAAAGTTCTCCCAAATGCAGAGAAAGGTGATAAAGATGAAAGGCAGGGAGAGATATAGAAGCCAGAAGGGACAAGTGTAACTTGCAAGTGACAGGGATATTGAAAGAAAGATATAGAGCAAACAGATTATCTGCAGTGATCGAGGGAATAACTGAAGAAAACTTTCCTAAATTAGAAAAAAACCAAAAACCAAAAAAACCTCTTGAATATAAAGTGAGCATTTCCCTGGTTTACAGAGCAAATCTTAAATAGAATCTATCCCAAGACTAATCCCAGTAAGGATTTCAAGTTTCAGGGACAAGCTTCCACACGAAAAAATGAGAACAAACAAAAGAAAAGAGGTAATTTTAAAGGACATACATCATATTAGTTTCAGATTTTTCACTTTAAATAACTAACATCAGAAGGACACAGATAAGACCCACTGAGTATGCAAGAGATCTCAGCTGAGATCCCAAGATTTTAGATCCAGAGAAGACAGTATTCTCTGGTGGAGGGATCCAAAGGAAACACAGAAATCTCAGAAAATATCCCTCCCAAACAGTCCATTTATGCAAAGTAACTCTAAATGTTTCTTACCACAAATAGTTAAATTGGAAGCAAACTAACAAGTGAGAACATTGCACACGGGTGAAAACAGGGCAGCAGCTGAGCCGCCGGCTAAAGCACTAAGTGAACAAAAATACTAACAAGGAGAAAAAAATGATGGAGCACATGATTGCCACCTGCAGACAGGAAGCTATTGGAGCCACATAAAAGCCACATCAAAGCCTCATACCTCTGAGGGCAGATTTGTGTATTCACAACAATTTGTTTATAAAGCAGCTTTTAATACTATCAGAATGTCCAGCCTAGACGCAGCCCCAGCAACATGGCCTCTCTGTGGATTTTCCATACAAGATTCCAAGCAAAGTATCCCAACCAAGTTCGCAGCCACAGAAAACACTAAAGGGGCTCATGCTTGGGCTTTCTTCTCTTGGTGACTATTTCAGACATGACTCTTCTGTAATCACTCTCATCACTGACCTACTAATCTAGTTTAGACGAACATGGCTTCCATCCCTTTGGTTAAATTAAACCAGGTGACTCAAGAAAAGACAGGGTTGCATGTTTATTTATTCAAAAATCTTTCCCAGCGCTGTAAAGATTGATAATGTAGGAAACAAGATATGGACATTGTGCTCAGCTTTTGCTAAGGTAAATGTTTCCATTGGGTACTGAGCTGGAAATCGCCACATCAGGACTTGAGCAGGAACCAGACTGCGCTAAATATTTCCACAATGGATGTCGTCTGACTCAGTGCACTTTTTGTTTTCCTTTTGACTCATGATTAATAATGTGCCTGCTCAGCAATGCCTGCATCTGGTCTGTACTTCCCTAGTGTTTATGAGACTTTAATGATTCCAAACATCAGCCAGTGGTTTTCCTTTTCCTTTCTCTTTCTTTTCTTTTCTTTCTTTTTTTTTTAAAGCAGAACACAAATACATCTATTTCAAACAATATCTTAAATTCATTTTCTTTTTGCTAGTTGCAAGATCATAATATTCTAAAGTTAGATTTGGAAGCTATCTAAGGAGTTGATCAACTTTAATTCTCCACCTGGGGCAGAAATCTCTAGAATATCTGGACAGGGATGATTTAGCTCTTTCGTATTCATCTGCAGTGCCAGGGAGGGGAACTCACTATTTCAGCTTGGCACAACTCACTCATGAGCACACTCTACCGCCTCTTGAAGGTAAGTGATACAGCCATCCTCAGTGTGTCTTTCGTCATCATCTTCTGTCTCTGGAAGGAGCCGCTTTGTCCATCCAAGTAATGGAGGTCCCCATGCCCTCGATGATGAGGAATGCTTTTTTATTCCAAGTATAGGCAGGCAACTTTGATATGTTGCACTTTGGATGCATGTGGTCACCACAATATAATTTTTTTATGATGCTATCTACACTGCAGGCATGACTTAGCTTATAAACGGAAAAGTACATGGTGAGATCCAAAGGACCCATGGACGGACCCATTGGTAAGATCTTTCTCTGCTTCTGCTCTCCTTACGAGTACAGAATACTGATTAAGAGTTTGGTTCTAGAGTCAGGCTGTCTGGCTTAAACATTGTCCCTGCCCCTGAATACTTCTGTGACTTTGGCAAGTACCTACCTCATAGAATTGTTAAGGGGATTAGGTGAGATAATGTATGTAAGATGCTTAGCATAATTCCTGGCACATATGAAGAACACAGTAATAGTTGTTTTTAGTATTGTTATTAGTACTACTATATATCAGTCCTGAAATTTTACCACTAGGCTGTATTTTATGTACAGAGGTTCTGATTCGGTAGGTTATGACTAGGTCTGAAATCTGCTTTTTTTAGTAAGCTCGCAGGGTGATGTTGATACTGGTCATTCTCAGATCATGTTTTGAGAAATGCTGTGTTAAAGGAATCCATTGCTTTTAGGATGTGAAGGTTTCAGGGACTTAGGAAGCCCCCAGCCAAAGTGTAAGCATCTTTGTGAGGGGCTATGACTCTTACCAGTTTGTGAACAAGTATTCATTCAGCAAACGGTCTTGGAGAACCTGCTGTTCGTAGTGCGCTGTTCTCTAGCTGGTGAAATCGCAATGAGACCGCCGTTGTTACACTTGGAGAGCTCGCAGTCCAGTGGAGGAGGGAAAAGGTCTGTACGGGTGCTACCGGTCATATCCAAGACGATTTTAGGTTGTATGTGGATAAACATGTAAAAATGCTAACTATTGTATATTACCTTCCTGTTTTGTTGTCGGATACTGACTTTCACTTGTTGTAGTGTTATCAAGTTTATTTGCAAGGTATAACTATTTTACTTAAGTTGATCTAAATAGAAGTGATAGAGTGAAGTTTGAAAGTGGTACATGGATATCTGAAGTTTAGGAAACGCAGTATTTTGGTGGGACAGTAACGCCATAATGTAATTCATTGGAGGAGAGGCCAGTGAACTCAGGAGAGGGCGGGCAGTGTCTCAGGGGCGAGGCAGTAGTTTTTCTTCCTCTTCTCTTCCTGTTCCTAGTAATTACCACAGAAAGGAGTGTGCGCTCGCTTTCCTTTATGTGCCTTATCTCATGTAGTCCTTGTAACAACCCTGTGAGCTGGGTGAATGTTCTCTCCATTATGCAGACGAGGAAATCAAGGTCACCAAAATTCATAAGGAGAAGTAGGATTTGAACCCAGAAGCCCACTCTGAACTTTATCTCTGAGCAGTGTTCTGCCATTTTTATCTAGTGGAGGTTAGAACAAGTGGGTATGATGAGGTCCTGGGGAAGATGTATATGGGGTGTGTGTGTGTGTGTGTGTGTGCGTGCGTGTGTGTGTGTGTGTAGTGGGAGGCTTGGCAGGACTGGCCTTGTAATTTGTGAGGTTTAGAGAAAAATGGAAATGTGGTCCCTTTGTTAAAGCATTACTCAGAATTTAAAGACAGCGACAGCGGAACATTAAAGCTCGCCTGAGCCCCTTCCCAGCCCAGTGCTCTCTGTACACAAGCTGTACACCCACCCGTGAAGCTGGCGCTTGGACTTTAGAGGGGCTGAGAAGGGCCAAAGGAGGGATCCCAAGACACTGCACCTCTTTTTTTCCTTTTCTAATAAGTGACCAGAGGATCTTTTGTTATGAAGCAATTTCTTCCTGGTTTTTCATGCCTTCTGGGGAGAAGAAAAACCTCCCAAAACACTAAACTGGATAAGGAAGTTTCCATTGTCCTGTGATGACTTCAGAGACCTTAACACAGCTCCAAATGTCAATATTCCTTCAGTGGGTTCTGCAAATAAGAGTCCTGTGGGTAATTACATTTTTAATAAATTACAGTTTGCAGGTAGATAGTCAAATAAATCTCCTGTTCTGGAAGCTGGCCTTTCTTCCCAGCCCCGTTACCATGCCCCAGGCATGCTGCTCCCTTCTCGCAAATTCTTCATAATTAGGCCAAGAGTTGTTCCCTGACTTAAACCTTCCTGTAGTCTCAGTGCCTGCTAATTCATTGTGTGAAAGAGCTAAATGTTATGAAAATGGCTGTTTATTGCCTCATATTCATAATGCACCTGCTTAATGAAATGAAGTAGAAATGAATTATCTTTGGACTTCGTTGGTGGCTGCAGACCTCAATGAGAAATACTCATGCACGTGGAAAGTTTAAACAGAATTTTCATAGAAAACACACATCTAACCTATTTTATTAGGCAACCTTGATACATGACAGTCTAGATTTATAAAATTTTTTCAGGACTCATTATTTACTTTTCAAGATGATTCCTAGCATTGCAAAAGCATTTCCTGTAGTTTTCTTTTAGAGAATAACTCTTTAAAGAATAAAGGTATATTTGAAGTGGACTTTCATTTAAGGAGTAATCAATTTGCACACACTTGTTCAGGATGCCATCTGTGGAGAGTGAGGCCCACCTGTTGTCCCCCTGGAAAAGAAGTAAGGTGCTTCTGAATTCTGTTTTCTGTTTAGAACTGGTATTGGCCTTGGCTTCTAACTCCATGTCATTCATTCCTCATTTATGGGTCTTATTATGAGAAGTTTGTAATCTGAACAAATATGCAATATTGTCAAATTAATGCCTGATAAAAAATTTCTTTTTCATGAAACATGCAATCTGTAGGACAATATGGAGCTTTTCTGAAAAGTCCTTCTAGCCAAATGGTGATTGTCAGAAGTGGATAAATATTCACAGACATTAAAAGAGCAACATTACTTTTAGAAAGGATCTGCCCTCTTTCCATAGTGCCTCTTCTAGGGAAAAATATGCATATTCTATATACAGAATAATTGTCAGGCTCATTGGATGCTCATGTCCTGCCTAACAAGGTGTCTAGCTCACACAACAATGGATGAATGCATGGCTGAGTCAAGAAGACACTTCTACAAAGAGGCCCTTGGGTGGCTCAGTTGGTTAAGCATCCGACTTCAGCTGAGGTCATGATCTTGTGGTCCATAAGTTCAAGCCCCACGTCAGTCTCTGTGCTGACAGCTCAGAGCCAGAGCCTGCTTTGAATTTGGTGTCTCCCTCTCTCTCTGCCCCTCCCCCATTCACACTTTGTCTCTCTCTGACTCTCAAAAATGAATAAACATTAAAAATCCAATCCAACAGAATCCAGTTTTCTGTTAGGTGTGGTCATAAATGGGCTCAGAATATCAGAAAAAGCTGGTCATGAGCTTAAAGTTCATTCAGTTGTACTTTGAGACCGTAATACGTCGTGATGATAATAATTACGACGTAGATGGTATTTTTTGAGCATCAACTATTTTAGACCCTTTACACCTTATTGAATCTTCAAAATAACTTCAAGAGATGTACTGTTATCTTCTTTTCCAGGTGGGGAAACTGGGGTTCAGAGAGGTGTAATGATGTCATCAGGGCCACAGTTAGCAGCTGGCTTGAACTCAGGTCTTTTTGGCTTCAAAGCCCACATTCTCTTCTGCCATGGTTTTATCTCTTCACAACGTCCTAGAGCTTGTCATTGCCAGAGGCAGGATCAGAATACAAGTCTCTCCCCTCTTCTGTCAGTGTTCTTGGCTCTGTGGCAGGCTGCTACCAGAACTCAGACAAAAGGATAAAGAAAATGCTAATCAAAGCGTTTCAAAAGGCATATTTTAACTCTAACCAGGGGTCATAAAGTGGGGCTAAAGGCCTTCCTTGGTAAGCCTGTTGCAAATTGGTCAAATGGATTCAGGTTACTCATGGGATATTCAGAGTAATCAGGGTGAGATGTGCCAATGTCGCAGAAAAATCACACAATTTGTAGACATGAACTTGGTTTTAGGTCATGATTTGATTGCATGTGATCTTGAGCACTTTTCCTCGTTGAACTTGCCTCCGCATTTACAAAATAGCAGCAATCCAAACACCTGACAGCGTGGTTGTGATACTACATGCGATCAGGTTTAGGAGCGTTTTCTAGACTAAAACATAGTTAGTATACCTCCATTCTCAGCCACTTACGTTCCTCTTTTCCTTATTTTGTAGTTTTTGGTTTTGTTTTATAGACATTTCATAAACATTTTAATTTCAGTTTTTCTTATGTGCTTCTTTGACTGCTTTGATGGAAAGCAGTGATTTCCTCTATGATGGGGACAAGTGTAATTTTTTATAAAGTTCATTAAAGTTGGAAAATTATGTTCAGCATCTGGACTGGAAAAACTGTTTGCGCAGAAGAGGTTCGAGGGCACAAGCTTAACAGTAGTAAATGCAAAAGTGTGTCCAAAATGTTCGGTGATGACCTAATGGCTGAGTTGACAGGAGTCAGGACAAAGTCCAGATGGATTAACAAATGGATGCTGAAGACCCAGAACTGCAAGATAGCTGTACCTGGAGCCAATCAACTAACACAATGAGTTGTAAAAGCAATTGAAGAGTCTCCTTTTGAAAGGAGTGTTGCTTTGCATTCTTGCCAACACCCAGGGTCATCAGTCTTTTTAATTATGCCAATTTTACTGAGTGTGAAGTGGTATCTCTCTGTGGTTTTAATTGCATTACCCTGAAAAATTAAATACACACCTAGCCCATGAACCCAGTTATTTCACTCCTGGGTACTTATCCAAGAGAAATAGAAACATATATCCAAACAAAAACTTGCTTAAGAATGTTCATAGGAACTTTATCAAAAGAGTCTCAAACTGGAAATAATCAAATGTTCATCAAGAAGAAAATTGATAAAAAACATTATGGTATATTCCTGCTATGAAATACTACCCAACAATAAAAATGGAATGTATTCCATAATTTACAACACAATGAATTTCAAAAATATTATGCTGAGTTAAAGAAGCCAAATGGAAAAGAATACATAGTGTGTGATTGTAGGTAATATTAATCTATGGTGATAGGAGTCAGATCAGAAGTTCTCATGGGCGGGAAAGGGCAGATGAGTCCCTGGCAAAAGACACCAGAGAAATTTCTGAGGTGATGGACGTAGTCTGTATTTTAATGGAGGCATGAGTGTCATAGGCATGGGCTTTGTCAAAACCCATTAAATTGTATTATTTAAAGTCTGTGTTCTTCACTGTATGTAAATTATACCTAATAGAGTTGATTTATAACATAAAAAACCAAGGAGGTATTGAAATGAAGCCCTTTTGGATATTGAGGAATCTTGTAATATTTGCACAGGAAGAGTTAAGGACCAAACCAGAAGAGGAGGGAGAGGGGAGAGGGCAGGAGAGTTGACTCCACGTACTGGAAGGACAGTCTTGTGATGGAGGGAATAGATGCCCATTGTATGTCACTCCAGAGGGGACAAAAAGGGAGTGTCAGGGAAGCAGATGGTTTGAGCTTCCTGAAAAGAAGAGCTTTTTAAAAAAAGAATCTGGGTTTTCTTGTGATGGACTAGTATGTCTCAGCAGATTGTGAGCTCCTTGTCACTCAGCAGAAGCTGGGTAGCTTCTTGTCAAGTATGTTGTTGAGTGGGTCCTGTAGTGATTGAAAGATTTAACTAGAAGGCCTGCAGATTTTCTCCTGTTCAAAGATTCTGCTGTTAGAGGTGGTGTTGGGTAATGGGCAGAGCATGAGCTTCCGGGTCAGGCTGCCCATGTTTGGATCTAGAGATCTCTAATGAGATTATCTTATGCAAGATGACATCTTTAAATTTCAGTTTGTGTGTATACTTTTGTGTGTGTGTATCTTCTTCCTTCCAATTTGTAACCCACCCACAATGGTATACAACTTCAAAGAATTGTAACTGAGGCTGAAATTGAAGTGATTGATGTAAAGGGCATAGCAAAGCACCGAGTGCATATCCTAAACACATGATAAGTGATCAATAAATTTTAGCCATCCTTATTATTATTATTGCTATTATTATGATTTTAAGAATTTTAGGTATTATTAGCATGTGCCAAAGGTAGATTTGAGGGCAGAGTCGAAGAGCTCATAAAAAATCTCTTATTAGACCCTGAAAGTGGCTAGCTTATTACTTCCAACAGAAAGTGTTGTCAATATTCCACAAGTTAATTTCATTTGAATGGGAACATTGTATTTCATTGTATGTATATCAAACTCCACTTAATCTGGTATTGAGGAATACTTACGTTTTCCCTACCTTTTGCTAAAAAATAAGACTTCGATAAATAATTTTATTCATAGATTATTTGACACATGTGCAAACATATCAGTAGGATAAATTTCTAAAAGTTGAATTTTTGGTGAAATGATGCATGCACTTTAAAAACATTTTGATGGCTCTTGACAGTTTTACCTCCATTAAGGTTATACCCATTTACCTTTTGTCTGCAAAGTATTAATGTCTGCTGACTTTAAATCCTCACCAACATGATACATTCTCAGACTCTTTTGCTTTTCCCAATCCAGTGAATATAAAACGGGGTTAAGAATATCTTCATATATTTAAGAGTAATTTATGTTCTATTCTGTGAATTGTCTTTATATCCTTTACCTATTTTTGATTGATTAAGCTATGTAATAGTTTTCAGTTATTGAATTTATTAAACATGTTTATAATATTGCTTTTATAATAGAGTTCCTTTGCAGACTTTAAGCTTTCTTTAAAAAATTAACATATAGTCAAATGTATTTTTTTGTGTGTACAGTTCTATGACTTTTAATACATATATAGATTCTTATAGCCACCCCCCACCCCCTGCCCCAATCAGGACATGGGAAGGTTCCATCATCCAGAAAATTCCCTTGTACTGCCCATCTGTAGTCAAATCATTGCCAGCCCCAAACTTGGGTACCTATTGCTCTGTTCTCTCTAGCTGTAGTTGTTCCGTTTCCCAAGTGTAATATAAATGGAATCATGCAGTATGAAACTTTGAGAGACTGGTTTCTTTCTCTCCACATAATGCCTTTGAGAGTCATCCTTGTTGCTGCAAGTATCTACCAGTCATTTCTTTTGTTGCTAAGTGGGATTCCATTGGATGGATGTGTAAAAATTTGTTTATCCATTCATCTGTTGAAGGACATTTGAGCCGTTTTCAGTTTTTGGTGATTATAAATAGGGCTGTCTTAAGCATTTGTATACAGGGTTTTTGTGTGAATGTAACTCGTGATTTCTGTTGGGTAAATACCTAGGTCAGTTTCTCCTGACTGATTTTTTCCTTCACTACAGGTATGTTTATGTGTGTGTGTATGAGTGTGTGTGTGTGTGTGTGTGTGTGTGTGTGTGTGTGTGTTTATCTCTTGTAATAGTTTATTCTGTACTGCTCATTTGGTGATATTTTGTAGATTCTGGATTCTGTAATTTTCCTCTGAAGATGATTTATTTTTGTTTAGTAGACAGTTTAATTACTGACTGACCACCTAATAATTGTGCAGACCTGGTTTTATTTTTTGTGAGGCCATATCTTTGAAAGGACCAAGGTAATTCACAAGTCCTTGAGTCCTTGGGTGAGACTCAAGTTCTAAGTTGTATCCTTTGTGGATATAGTCAAGGGATCTCCAATGTGGGAGAATATCATGGGTTTGGGAACCCTAACATGAACTTCGAGGGTACTTCTCTGTTATAGTTCTCTCCTCTCGATTGCCTTGTGTCATCTGCCCCAAACTTTGATCTTTGCTACTTAGCTCAGCAAGGCCACCATCCCCTCCTTAGACTCCAGCTTATTGTCCTTAGACTTCAGCAAATTGCTGGGGTGATTTTGCAGCTCAGCTCATGAGTTCCTTGTCTCTCAGAGGTGTAGTTCTTGCACTGTCCATTGTCCAGTGCCTGAACACAGTGGCTTCTTAGACGTATCAGTTTTTATAGTTGTTTCCAGCATAGGGAAGCCTGGTACCAGATATTTCTATCACAAGCTTACCTGAATGACAGATCCAGCATGATTTATTAAGGGTCACCAGGGGTCTTTTGCCTGCAACCTAACTTTTCATCAGAACAACTTTGTTTTTTCAACTGCCAAAGAACTCTGCTGAAAGGTACTAGGGAACTGACCTGGTTTGATGATTTTTGTGTTCTTATGTTTGGTATATTGCGTGGATTGAGTACCTTTTCCAGGGAGCTGAAACATAGCTCCTTTAAACTACACAAGATAATGAATTTTTAATTTTCAGTCCAGTTTTATCGTGGTGGTAAAAACAGTTTCAATTATATGCTTATTGGGGATTCCTGATTCCTATAAATTCTATCGGGTTTTATTACAGCAGAGATTGTATTTTTCACCCAGCACAGTGTGACTTCAGGACAATTCTGCCCTTCTCAAAAGAGTGGTTTTTGCATTTCTAGGATGGAGACGAGGTCAGTGAGAGAAAGAAAGTATATAACAAAGTTAGAAAATTCTGTCCCTTTGTTTAATCTGATGTTAAGTAGTAACAAGTTATAGGTCATGTCTACTAACTTTTCAAATGTGACCATGGTACTCTGATACCCAGTTGTAGGAGAGACAGGTATTGGAATAATTCTCTAGTGTTGAATGACCTGGTTTCTTTCTTGTAACTCTCTAGGAGATAAATAATTGGTGTATGACTGAAGTCCTGGTGCTTATTTATTTATCAGAGGTTGGCTGATAGAAGCTCAGTAGGGGCCATTGGATTCTGCTCCCCATATTTCCTATACTCCTTCTGAGACTGGAAAGGTAGCCTAGAAATCCTCTTTCCATGGTTACGCCAGAGATTCAGGAGAGCGGGAGCGCATTTTCAGCCTTGGCTATATTACATTTGTTAGCATCTTATTGGCTAAACCAAAACACATGGCCAAGCCCAAATCAGAAACATGTTACTCCCAAGAGAGCAAAAAAAGAGAAAGTAAATATTACTGAACACTAATCCAATCTTCTATAAGCACTTATTATACACTAGTCACTAAGGCTGCAAAGATGAGTAAGTCATAGTCGTTTGCCATAGGAACACTAAAATAACTGATCCTGAACCATAACTATGGTGAACTTTACAGCTGAAAGAAGGGCAAAGAAGGAGTTAAACTCTAGTTCAAATGAACAGAAACTCTCAGGCTTTTAGAATTCTTTTTTCCTTTTAATTTCACACCCTGGAGGATGTTAAACTTGGATTGCTGGCAGTCTACCAGAGCATTGTGTTGAGCTGAAATCCCCTGCTATTAATAACTAGGTACACTGTGATTTTGAGATTTAAAGCCATGATCTCATGTTAGAAGCTGCAGTGGGCCAGGAAGTTGTTTGGCTTCATACCACTTCTAAAAGCACTTGGGCAAAGATTCTGGGGATTAAAGAGAAAACTCATAAGCAGGTCTGTACACAGGGACTTAGAGCTTCATGGCATTGTTTCAGAAACTCCTAGTAAGAAAGATGCAATAGAAAACTGAAATATGCAGGTTATCCAAACCCTTGAAACAACAATCTAGTATTATTTAAATGGATGACTATAGGGACCAAGGAAGTCTTGATGGACTGTAGGGAGCAAGGCAATGACATGGAAATACTGATGCCTCATGCCTCCTCCCACTTTTTGAGGGTCTCTCCTTCACGATTTATTGTTGAGGTTGTAGTTGGACCTGAGAAAGGCTCAGAAAACTTGGGCCATTAGGATGCTGAGAATTTCATGAATTTCAGGTTTGTTTTCTGGTGTGTGTATGGAGAGAGGGTCATCCAACATTCATGACACTAAAGTCAGGGGTTCTGAACTAATTGGTGGGTGTCTAGGACCCCCAGACCCTAACTCCAACTCCAACTCTGACTCTTGACCACATCCAAGGATAGCTCAACAAAGAACATAAGTTAAATAGGAAAAAAAATGATTGAAACAATGGGAGAAAGATTTCAGGTTCTGTGGATTCCTCTTTAGAAATATCTATTCCAGTCCAGCTCTCTCGTATCCAGCTGAGGAAGTAAAAGGCCTTTCTTGAGGTCACATGAGTTTATGTCAGGTCTAGGATAGAACCAGTTTCTGGCCTCACAGTGGCAGCGAACAGCTGACATTACTAAAGACTTTTATGTGCTAGGCTGTTCTGAGCACTGTATGCAGATTATATTTTTTGTCTTCACCAAAGTTCTATAAAGTAGGTGTGGATTATTCCCATGTGACAGAGCAGGTAACGGAGACAATAAGATACCACACAACTTGTCTGATGTCACACAGCTGGTAAGTGGAAGAGCTAGGACTCTGGACCCGGAAGAATCTGACTCAGAGCCTGGACTCCTAAGTTCATTGTTACTCTCAAGTAAGAGAACTGGTTAGAAAATCACATACATTAAAGATCCCTAATAGAAAAAAATGTTCTTCTCTCTGGAGACTGGAGACTTTCATAATTTTTTTAAAGTTTATTTATTTATATTGAGAGAGAGACACAGAGAGAGAGAGAGAGAGAGAGAGAGAGAGAGAGAGAGACATAGAGAGAAGGAGAGAGAGAATCCCAAGAAGGCTCTTCGCTGTCATTGCAAAGCCTGATGCAGAGCTGCATCTCATGAACCCTGAGATAATGACCTGATCCGAAATTAAGAGTTGGATTTTTAACCAACTGAGCCACCCAGATGCCCCTGTATTCCATAATGTAAGGCAGAGAGCCCTTAGATTATCCTTAAAGAAAAGTGAGATTGGAAAACATCGTGGGCTGTGTCAGAGCTGCAGCAGGAATGCTGCTAAAACTTGAGCTGTCCAAGGTTGTGAGTGCCAACTTCATCTTTTGTCTATTGTACCCATCACCAATATTTAATGACTTTTACCCAAGAAGTCTAGAATTTTAGGGCTAAATAGATTGCAGTCAGTAATAATTGTGCCTCTACTGGATTCTAGGCATTTTAGGTTTGTTATTTTACTATAGTCCCACATAAATTCAGTAACTTTGCTTTTTTTTAGGAAGAGAGAGCAGATAAGCTACTACCTGTGTTACATGGGAAATGAAGCATTTGCTTGTTGGAAGTATAAAAATTGGGATATAGAAAGAGGTAATGAGAAAGTATTTATGGAGCCTTTGAATTGGAAATATAAGGCTGATTTCAGTAAGGTTAAGGGAAGAGTATGAGTGAAGGAATGGTCTGATGATTAAGGAAAAATAAATCTGTATGGCTATGTTGAGACAATCAAATATTCAGAACATATGTTTCCAATCTCCTTCCTACATGCATGATACATATCTCTAAACAATCATCTTATTTTTACCTTTACAGATCTGGAAGAAGATCTCAGAATCCTTCCCACACAGAGCTTCAGGCAGGCATTACCAACTGAATAGTTTGAACATGTGAGATAGGCTTTTTTCATCTTCCTAGACTGGCACATTTGTGAGTGGAATATGCACTAAAAAGTTAGATCGTCTACATCATCCTCTTTCACTAAAGATGATACAATTGAGAGTCAGTAAAATAATTATTCAAGGTCACACAACAAGTGAGTGGCAGAGCTAGAAGAAACAGAACCCAAATCTCATGATCATTACCACACTGTGGTTACCTATCTTGGGATTTCTCATAACTAGAGTCATGGACCAGTTACATCAGCTGCATCAGCAACACCCATTTATGCTTAATAAAAACGCACAGTACTGAACTCCATGTAAGACCCAGTGGAATAGAATTCCTGAAGGACAGGGCTTGAAAAAAATTTTTTTTACAAGCTTTCTAAGTTATTATCATAGAACACTGATAGTCTATTAAATGCTAATAAGATTAGCATTTGGAATTTGATGCTAGAAATATTGTTCCTTTTACCATTGATTTAAAGGATATATCATAAAATAACTTAAACATCTATGTAGTTGTTCTACCCCTGTGATAATCTGCTTTTAAGAAAATATGCTACTTATTTAAGAATAGACTTCATGGCATTTGAATTTTTGCATTGTATTTATTGGCTGAATGATTGTGAATACATTTCTCAGCCCCTCAGCGCTGCAGTTTTCCCACATGTAAATAACACCTACCTTATAACATTGCTGTAATATTTATATAGACAATACTAGCAGAACGTTTAGAACATTGTCTGGCACCTAATAAGCATTTTTGCACATGCCAGTTATTTTTAGCATTGGTTGTTTTAACATTGTGGCTATAAAGATCTTCTTGCAACATTTTTGGTAATTTTTAATTGCTATCCATATTCTCTATTCAAGCATGCATTATACCTCTTCATTTTATTAAAAAAAATCAGTATAAAAGTATTTCCCTTGGTCAAACACTAGTGTAATGCATGTGGTGGTCAAACGGAAAAGGTAAGAAGGCATCAGATCACAAAGTGTCTCATATTATGCTGAACAGTTTAGATTTTATCTTGTAGATAGTGGCCAGCTAGTGAGGATTTTGATCTGGTGAGTGATGAGTCACAGTGTCTTGGGAAAATCAATTTGACATAGGACACATTGGAGGCAAGTAGGCTAGTTAAAAATTATAGCAGTAACTCATGTAGGAAGTGATACTTTTCTGTATTGAGTTTGGCCGCTGGGATTATGAAGACAGGAAGAGGTTGGAGAAGTCATTATTAGAGAAAATAGAAAGTATTTCATTAATGGATAGAAGGGAGAAGAAAAATGAGGAAAATTGTGGGAGTTATAAGCTTTAGTGATGGGGAAATTGACAGAATCTTTGACAGAAATGGAGATTATCTAGAGGGAGACCTGTATATGAGTGGGAAATCAGTCTAGATCTTGATCCTGTTTTATAAATTGTGAAAATGTGATAATAGCCAGAGGCATTGACTCCTTTGTACATGAGTCAGTTTGAGAGCGATTTTTTATCAAGTACCTTTGAATATAATTTTTAAAGAAATTCTACCTCACCTCATCCCTCTTATTTTTCTTACATTTTAATTTTATTTATTGATGTATCAGGGTTCTTAATTGCAAGCAAAAGAAAGTGCCCCTGGATGACATAAACATCCAGGAAAGAAGTTTGTTAACGTGATATTGGTTTGGTCAAAGAATTCCTGGGAAGTTTGGAGATTCAGGCTGAGAATATGGACAGAAGCAAGAAATAATGGGCAGACGCTAAAACCAGCACCAAAATCAGGCTCAAAATGAGTTTGTGAAGACAGTGCTGTCACTTCTATAGAATGTCGGATGCCATGGCTCACACTGCCAACAGCAATGGGCAGAGGATGCTATCCCTGAGTTAGGTGTCTTTGGAAACTAGAAGCTTTTGCTGCTATTGTGGCTCCTATTTCCAGAACAGACTCTCTTCTCTTCCTGCTTATTTGTGTCACTCACTATGTCCTTATTCAAAGTCCAGGGTAGAGGCATCTGATTGATCAAGCCCAGGTTTTATGCACTAGTTTCCAAGGAGGCTGGGAAAGGAGTGTCTTGCCTTTTCAGCCTCTGTGATGAGAGGTGATTACTGCCTCCCACAAAGATTCTTAAGATGAGATATTTGCAGTAATAGGAAGAACATTCAGGTAATTGGCAGCCAAAATGAAGCATAGCAAACAACTTAAGAAAGCACCAGCAACCATTGTCCATCACACACATGCTTGTAAGTTATATTTTATATCATGAGAGCATAGTTTCTAGAAACAGTTTTTTTAGTTAGTTTCAAATATATATATAAAATGTCCCAAGAATCAAAGCACTTGCAGCCACAGCTAAAAAGGTCAGGAAATTGCCAGGTATTTCATGGCTTGGGTTGCTCAAATTGCAGCCTATTATGGACTGAAACAGAGCATCATTTGACCTTTTCATGTGGCAAGATGTTGTATTATCAGCACTCCCTCTTTCTATGATTTTTTTTTTTGCCCTTTCACCTTTTCCTGCTTATTTGAATTCAGGCCCAAGAGGCAAAAAATGAAGATAAAATATATGATCTGAAATTTTAGGTTGGTGATGAACTGATAATAATTTTGAATTTAGTAAGGAAAAAGTTTTCTTTAATTTATCTGAATGGAACATTGGATTGGGAATCAGGAAGTTAATTCTAATCTTGGGCAAGTTTTACCTTTTTTGGACCTGAAATTCCTCATTGATTGGCCCCACTAATTTGGGTTCAGGAAGACCCATATCTGAACTTCTGTTTGCTGACTGGTATAAATTCGGGGGTATCTTTCTCTTAGCTTCATTTTTCTCATGGAAGAAATGTGGATAGTAATAGTATCTTCCTCATGGGTTTATCATGTGAATTAAATAAAACAATGTAAAGCTTGAGAAAAAAATAGGGTGGTTGAACCTTAGATGATCTTTAAAAACTTCATAAGTATCAGAAATTCAACATTTTACATAATTTGCATAGTGATCCACACAGTGTGTGTGTATGAATATATATATCTTATAGTTCATATAATGTAAAAGTTAGAGTAGGTCTTAAAGTAACAGGTGTTCTCAGAATACAGAGAAAAATTCCTTCCTTCTTTTCTCTATTCCATAATCCATGACTATAGCGTCATTTAAAATACTGTGAAAGATACTCAGAAATCATGTGTATAATACATAGGTAATATTTTCAGGGAGCCCATGACTGAGATAAGGAGATCAGAAAAATATTGCTATATTGATATGGGTTGAAATATGCAATAATCATCAAAGCAGTGTCATGATGAGAGAGTAGGTGCTGTGAGCTCAGACGAGGGAAGATAAAGGGTTAATTGGACAGAATGGACATAGCTGTCTTCCTGGAGTTCCAGAGTTGTTCCTTGAAGAATATAGTTGAGCCTATACTGGCGGTGTCAATGCGGCTTTACTTAAAGACGCCGGATTTGACTGTTGGAGCTGAGATGCTCATGTTCCTCAGAAGATTGGAAAAATGGCTGGGGTGATAGTTTTAAAGGAGATTAGCAAATTCTCTGGCACGCTTTCCGTCAAAGCATGGGGTTTATTCATATGGGCTCTATTTCCCCTCCCCCTGAATATGGGTTGGTCTTAGTGACTCACTTTTAATGAATAGAGTGAAGTGATTTTGTTGACTTCGGAGTCTGTGTTAGAAAAAGCAATACAGCTTCCATGAGATTCTCCCTTTTGGGATGCTCACCCTTGAAACATTCATGCAATGTGAAATTCTTGTATTAATTTAAACTAATAAACATATTCATTCATTGCCTTTCCCCATCCTGTATAAACTCCATGAGATCAAGTCTCTCAGTTATTTTATTCTCCATTCATCATCTAGCTCAGGACTGATATGTAAATGCTTGATGGATACTTGTTGAATAAGTGAATGACTGGATGGTTGGGTAGACAGATGAATATAAAGGCCAGGGTGACAAAAGTTTGAATACTATTAGCACATGGGTCATGATTAAAGCAATAATGTAGAAGAGATCATCTGGGGATAATATAGAAATGATGGTTAAGAGCAGAACCCATGAGATGTCCCATGATCTCACACTGTAAACAGCTTTTTCATAACTAAATTTCACAAAATCTCTGCTTTCCATTTAGGAGATAGCAGAGCACTGTGCTTAAGAGTAGGGTTTCTGGGGACACCTGGGTGGCTCAGTCAGTTGAGTGTCTGACTCTTGGTTTCTGCTCAAGTCATGCTTTCATGGTTTGTGGGATGGAGTCCCCACATCAGGCTCCTTGTGCTGACAGTGCAGAGCCTGCTGAGGATTCTCTTTCACCGCCTCCCCCCCCAACCCTGGTCTCTGCCTCCCCCCTCCTTTATCCCTCTCTCAAATAATAAATAAATAAACGTAAAAATAAGAGTGGGGTTTCTGGAACCAGACTTCTTGGGTTTGAATCCAGACTTTTGTAACTTACTGTGTGACCTTAACCCAGCCCTTTAACCTCACCGAGGCTCAGTATTTCCTTATAAAATGGCCCTATTGATAGTATCTAGTACATAGGGATTTTGTTGAAGGGTTAAATTATATTATAGCCTAGAAGCCTGTAAGCCTTAAGTAAAAATTGGTTATTATTATTCCACTTATTAAGCATGAGATTTAAATGCATTGACCCAAGAGGCAATGATTATAATAAGAATGTATTTATATGGTACTTTATAATTTCTGAGGTACTTTTGCATTTGTCAGCTTATTCCATTTTCACAAAAACTCAGCATTGAGATAAAATTACCCCTATTTTTAATGTTAATAAATGGCAAAACTTGGGCCAGAATCTAGATTTTATATTTCCCAAGTCCAGCACCATTTCATATTGAAGAATCAGAAGGAGAATAATAAATACAAAGATTTAGAACTGACATTTACCCATGTTGGATAAAACTGACTTATCTCTGAAATAGTTTGGTTCCAAGCCTTTTACTCATACATATCCTAAAAATTTCCAGCATTTAATAGAAGAACGTTACTCTGACATGGTTTCTTTGGACTGCAAAATTGGAGCAGTTGATGTTAATCTTTTTCATTCCTTCATTCAACAGGTATTTGGAGAGCTTTGCACTAGGTACTATGTGGGATATAGAGAAATGCAATTTGTAGATTTTGCCCTTTAAGTTTTTATTACTTAATTGGGATGAGAGGAGGGCAAAGACACACAATGTAAAACTATAGCTTGATAGAGCAGAGTATGAACTTTCAGTCTTTGTGTTTGAAGTTTAGGGAAACTTATATGAAATATGGACCATATTTCCTGTTAATCAAGCAAGCATCACTTGGCAGAGAAGCCATTAATCATTTCTTTCTTGTCATGGATTGACTTGTTCAGCCTGGGGAGGAGATTGTTCAAGGTACTGGGGACTTTTTATCATCATGTATTGACATTCAGTTCCTGAGTGTGAGACTGGAAGGTGAGAAGAAACCACAAGATGAGGTGAGCCTCTCACCAGCTTATTTCTCCAAACCCCACTTTGACTTTCATGGGCAGGGAAAAGGCCTTTAATTTCTTCCTTTCAATGCTTCTTTTGAATGAGACAATGTGAAAGACTCTGGAAAATGAAACACAAGAATAAGACTTTGTCCTCAAGGGCTTCCTAAGACAGAGACAATAGTATAGAATCATAGTACGGGTTTGTATTCAGTGTCTATCACTCCATAACTGTGAGACCTTGGGCAAGTTAATTGCTCTGTGTCTTGGTTTCCTAACATAGAAAGTGAATGTAATAATGGTGAGGATTAAATGAGCTAATTCATGTAAATCCCATAGAACTACGCTGGGCACATAATGAATATGCAATAAATATTAACTTTTATTATTATTTGTATACAAAAGCATAGAGGATTATGATTCTGCTTAGCATATAGAAAGTTGGAAAGAGCATCAGTCCCACTAGAATGATGAGAAAAATTCAGCTGATTATAAAATCATAACCTGTTTTGGAACTTACTAAAGTGCTGAGGTCACAGAATAAACAGCCTAAATTCTGAGGTGGAAGCAGTCTCTCCAACATGAGATTTGACAGGTAGAATGTCTCCTCTGTGACAGAAAACCAGAAGAGGGGACGCTGCTGTACAAATAAGTGAGAAGAATATGAGACAATGAGAAAAATACATAATGGAATATCGAAGAGTTGTGACACAATATCAAATGGTTTGGCATTTGTATAGTTGGAACACTAGAAGGAAAATAATGGAGACAGAATGGGGTAGAAGAAATATGAAAATATTCCAAAAATAAGTAAAACTGCTGAAGTAAAGATCTAGAAAACTCAGAAGGATTTAAAAAAATTGAAAATAACAACAAAACAAACACAACTAAACACACATACAAACTGCTGAAAACTAATAGTAACAAGAAAATATTGAAAGCACTCATAAAAAAGACACTGATGGGAATAAAGAAAAGAATTACAGCTAACTTCTTTCAGCAGATACATAAGTAAGCAATAAAATGGCATTTTAAAATTAATGAAAGGAAAGAAGAAGCCCTGGCCACCCAGAATTCTATACCCAGTGAAAGATCTTTTGAGATCAAAGGTAAAGTAGAGAGATTTTTCAGATAAACAAAAGCTGAGAGGATTTGTTGCCAGTGGGCTTGGCTAGAAGAACTGGTAAAGAAAGTTCTTCAGGTACAAGTAACATGACACCAGAGAGGAACTGGGATGCAGGCAAAGAAATAAAGAACTCTACCCCCACCCCCAATGTTCATAGCAGCACTTTCTACAATAGCCAAATCATGGAAAGAACCTAAATGTCCATCAACTGATGAATGGATCAAGAAGATGTGGTATATATACACAATGGAGTACTATATGGCAATGGGAAAGAATGATATATGGCCATTTGTAGGAAAGTGGATGGACCTCGAGGGTGTCATGCTAAGCGAAATAAGTCAGGCAGAGAAGGATAGATACCATATGTCTGCATTCATAGGTCTAACAGGACAGACCTGGCAGGGGACCATGGGGAGAGGAAGGGGGAAAGAGAGCGGGGATGAGTGAGGGACACAGATCAA